>SOMO01000029.1:259960-272009 GCA_028128575.1 Paedocypris carbunculus | reverse complement strand
ATTTTTACAAAACCTCTTAAAAAATGGACTTTCTGGTGGATCTAATTTTAGGCCACGTAGATTCCAAGTGCCACATAGACAAGTGGCGCAAGTAACCTATTGAATATGTTTTGTTTTTGGAGTTCCCGTACACCTTCCTAGTCATTTGGAGTGAATTTGTGACTATATTTCTCAAAAGATCCGGATCAATAACCTTGATCAGCCATCCTCTGATCGCTCCTGTAAGGACAGTTATAGAGTCATATAGGATTAAAAACTAGGCTAGTTTTTGGATCCTACGAAATTTCAACACACAGATATACGTTTTTTTATACGTTTTGTCTGTCTTTAGCCTCAGATTTCAACAATATAAAGTTCTTCACTGTACCTCAAAGGGCTTAGGAGTTAAACATGTTTTTTCACTTTCTGGTTGGGAAAAACATTTCGCTGGAAGTTGATGGCAATAACAATACGTTCAGAGTGCAGCGGGTTCAAACCTCACAAACATTGAGGTACAGTTGAGATCTTTCTGAATGTTTCATGTTGTTTTCTGAATGTCTCTCTTGCTAAATGTGGTATGGGCTTTTTGTTTGTATTGACTGCGTCAATAATCAATTTTTAAAAAAGTAATTTTATAGTGGCATGGTTTTGATTCCAAACACATTATTTTACTTCACCTTTTTTAAGCTTCTGGATGTGCGTGAGCTTTAATGGGGCCTTTTTAATTAGAATAGCTCTCCTGATAATTGAAACATCTTTCAATTTGTACAATTAATGCACTGTGCTAACATTAACAGGAGTGCAAATTAGCCGAGGTGTGTATGTGTGTCTCTCTGTGTGTGTGTGTGTGTGTGTGTGTGTGTGTTGTGGTGGTCTGCATGTGTCCTTCTAAAAAGTGTGTTAATCTTTAATGCCTTCGAGCAATAATGAGTATCCAGCATCTCGAGTCGTAACTAGCACTGGCTTAAATGGTTATAATCAAAATCTCAGCATGTCTACCGATGAGTGTGCCTTTGCTGAGAGCCAAAGGAATGGTCTGACCAGGATTATATATACTATATATATATATATAATACCGATGTCATAATATATTGTGTAACAAATATTTTAATATGTATTTTGAACCATGACTGTCCATTTCTCATGTCAGTATTATGTTTAAGTTATGAAAATGCATTAGGTGTACCAAACTGCTTTTTTTTTGGTGAGACATTTCCTAGTTTTTTCCTAGAACTCTGAAGCATTGCCAAGGGTCCTTTTTCCAGGACTGCTCAAATTTCCAGAACAGCTCAAATGCAAGAATCAAAATCAAATCAAAAATCAAATCCAAACATTTAAAAAAAACAATGCAGGTGACAAAGAAAAATGCAATATCATTTTTTAAAATACAATGTTTTTTTTTATTCTCTTGCAATAATAATATCATGTTTTTAAATAATTTATCACTAACCCAGCTTGACAATTCTATTCTACAACAGTACTGTTTGACGTCTTTTAACTATTGTTTAACTTTTAACAATGTAACAAATGCATTGTGGAAATTGGAAACACTGCAAACAACAATAAACTCAGTAATCTACAGTAGTTTTGGGCAACTGAACCGTGTATGTTTGTTTGCATGCATGTATGTATGTATGTATGTATGTGTGTGTAGATCTGACATAAAACTGTAACTAACAATTCCGCAAAAAATGTAGAAGATGGAATACATAATTTTAGATTTTTAGGCTTCAGTCCTACGCATTTATCGGTTGCGACAGTGTCTCTGAATTAATGCCAAAAGCGGCCCACCAGAAAAAAAAATAAATACACACACACGCACACACACACACACACACACACACACACACACACACGCAAACACGCATAACAAGAATTCTCCCTATTGTTACTCAGCACGTTGTCCAGCTAGTGAGTTTGTAATTTTCAATGGCACTTGTCAGAAGAGCTAAATCATGACTAAGCATTGACATTAACTCTTAGTTATGAGTGATTATTCACTTGTTTTGTCCAGGTGGATTTAAACTACTTCAAAAATGCAAGAGCTGCTACTCAATTAGCATTTCACAAACATGTTAGAGAAACAAAGCGAGGTTAGCTAGGCTGAACGAAGTAACAATACGTTTTACCGATACGGTTAGATACTGTTGTTCGGAATCACATTTAAACTTTCCGCTCACATTGTTTTAATGTTTACTGTTTAAACACACTGTTTAAAGTTTTGCATAAAGTACTTAACTGTACAAATAATGTATTGTACTAATCTAAAAACGAGCAGTAACAGTAAACTTTAGGTTAGATTTAGATAACAGTACTCTGCTAGTAACTCTGCTGCCAGTAGGTTACCGTAAATATGAAAAATAAAGGTAATAATTATACAGTAATTAACTAATGCAGTGCATAAATTGTTAAATAATTTCACAAAATGACTTTTATAAAATAACCAGAACTGTTTTCCAAAAAGAGTGTCTTGCTTAATGATACTCTTTTATTTTTCTATATGTTTGTGCGTCATTCGGCTTTATCGATCATGCATAGCAATCACATTTGATTTATTTTGCTTATTTTTATTGGGGTTACTTTTTGTCAAAAGGTTAGATTTTAGTTATCAATCAAATTACAATTTGACAGAATGACATTTTAACGTTTTTTGCCTGGAGTGTGAATCACATCACATTTGTCTCAAAAGCCTGATGAAATCAAAACCGCTTTGTTTTTTGTGCCTAATAACTGGTTCAAAACAGGGATTTGCTCAACATAATCTAAAGTGGTTAGTACAGTATAAGGTTGAATTCTCAGGTGAGTTTACTGGGGACACGTATTGCCTTGGGAGTGTGTGTGTGTGTGTCTGTGTACGTGTGTGTCTGTGTGTGTGTGTGTGTCTCGACATTTAGGTCAAAGTGAGGTCCTAGACTAAACACTATCCTGTGGTCCTCACATTTTTGAAGCCAGACCCCTGACCAAGAATCAGAAGTGATAATTTAGCAGTTGGATGAATGAATCTAGATCAAGAAATTGAAATCAAAGAATTCAAGAAATTAAGAAGCTTCCCCTTAGTGGGATAAATAAAGTCATTCAGTTCAAATCGCATATGATATTTTGCAACTAGACAATTATGCTGGTAAAAAGAAATCCGAGCAGAAATTGAGAATTGCAATTGGCTTCACCAAATCGTGGATTATAGTGCCATTTGTGATTTTAAGAACCTGAACTGGGCTTTTATGAGCTAATACACACTATGGACTTTTAATGATGTGATTAGAGCCAAAATTATAAGACTGCTGATGCAGGAATAAAGACTCTGCACTGACCGCTCTGTCCTTTTTAGTGTAACGCTTGATTTTCCACATACATGGGTAACATGACTGCGAAGGATGTTCAAGAACGTTTTTACTTTGATTGCCTTAGGGTTTCTCTTGTGTACTTGCTATAATAGCATTAGCTCTTCTTTTTCCATTAGGATAATCACTGTGCTGAGCTTCTCATTCACAACGTTGTTCTCCAGGGAGTTTGCGGCAGTTTAAGTTGTTACATTAATGTTGTAATTACATTGGAAGGAATTTGGTAGATTGCCATCATGATGGCAATGTCTTCCACAAATGGCAACCCCTAGTGAAGTACACTTCATGCTTTTTAGTAATGTGAAAGGTGGGCTATTCTGATAGAAGTCAATGTCATGCTAAGGATGTGGCACCTTCTAAAATTAATTTTGAATTTTTATGCTGATGTGGAAATCAACAAAGTAAATTAAACTACGCATAAGGAAATTAGGCTTATGAGTTGGTAGTATTTGAATAAGTAACAAGTAAGCCTACATGTATCAAAACAAACAGTGCATTATTTTTTTTTTTTTTTTTCAAAAACATGTATTAAATAACAAAATGTAGATCATAAGGTACATTCAGCTGTTTTTTTATGGATGAATGTATGCAACCCACACTAGCATATGTATCAAAGTGTGGGCCTACCATTAAAATGCATGCAGAACAACGCATTATTTTTCCCCTGACCCCAACCAACAAAATTGTTGATTTTACATTAACCATAGCAAACTCAAGTTTGTTTGTTTAAAACATTTCTTAATTCAGAAAAACCCTTTTAACCCTTGACACATCTCTCTTTGCGATTTCTCGCAAAATCAAGCAGCATCTTGTTCTTAATCTCCCAAATTCAATATGATAACAGCAACACGTTAAATATTAGCTGTTATATCAGCTTCAACCTGTGTTGGAGAATGTTTTTAAAGGACTTGACCATTAGTTAAGTGAGGTCCAGAAGTGAGGTCACACACTGATGTTGGACAAGAAGGCCTCGCTCCATACACACAGGAAGCTCCAGCCTATTCCCACCAAGTATCTAATGTTGGTGATGTACTGCTTGGTTGCAGCTACTCAGTCATGGGAATCCCATGAAGCTCTGTTGTTCTTGTCCTATTCTGGCCACGTGACATTTGGCAGACTATAGAAATTGACACTGTGAATAGTTTGAGATCTCTTATTTCAGCCTAATTTCACTAAAAAACATTTCACTGCCAGAATGTTCTGTCTATTGTTTTTATTTTTAAGAACAGTAATGCATGATAAAAATGTGATGATACATCCAAGTACTTTTATACACCTTTATTTGCTTACATTATTTGCACCAGTAATTATTAATGAGTTGCAAAAATAAGTATTAGTTACATTAAATTGTAATATTTTTAGTTCAATTTCAATGCATACAATGTACAACAATGCATTCATCTGATGATGTGTGGGATGATTATTAAGATTTCTTTTTAATGCGCTTAACATTTATATACAAAATGATTAAACACTTGAATTAACTTGATGTTTGCTTATTTTTGATTAGATTTTGCTTGAACAGACCTGCCTCAGTCTTTGCATGACGGCATCCCAGTACACAAATAATCAAATTACTCTGGTTATTCATGCAAATATTTTCATATAAACTGAATAAATATTCTGTAATTAAATTTACCCACTAATAAAACAATTCAGGATCAAAGACCAAGTTGACACCATTTAAATAGTTAAAAAAATTAATTTTACATGTATTGATGTATACAACGCGTTATGCAGTATAGTATGTGTGTATACATAGTTTATGCTCAGACTAGAATTGTTTGGACTGGAAAATCTATCTTTTTATAATAGCATTTTTAGAAAATATGAAGTCTAAAAGAATATTTAATTTTTTTTTTATTTTTAAATTTTACTTTAGTAAACAACAAAATGATCTATAAAATACAGAATCAGAAACTGCTTGTGTTCTTTCTAATTTATTGAGACAGCGACTTGCAACTCATTTATATTGGAAAGATCATTAATAACGAAAAAGAACAAGGACAAATCAAGCCAAAGTCCCTGGTGCTGCACAGTCTCTGACAAGATCTCCGCAACAAGGTTGTTACACACTCTGTCCTCTGTGACAATGTGTGAACTCCAACACATTTCATACTTTACCTGTTCTTGTTGCAGGCAATCTATAGAATGCCTGATTTCACACATTGCCTGACACACATACACACAATTTCATATTTTTTTTTTTTAGATTAATACATCGACTCATTTCCCACAGCTGTGTTTTGCATCCTTGACTTTTCAAGGACGATTAGCTTGATATATGAACAATATTTGTATGAGAGTGAGAGACAGAGAGAGAGAGAGTTTATGTAGAGTGAGCCATATACGTATGTCTATAACACATGCTTCCATAAAAACCATTCACACTAGAGAAGATCGGGATTTAATGTCTTCTCATTGCATTCATGAAAGGGAATATCATCTTTTTTACAAATCCCCATGCGGTCTGTGAGTTTAGTGTCAACAGTCCCCAGGCTCTGCTGAGTGTTCAAGGTCAGAGGCAGAGCAGGGTTCTCCGGGGAGTCATTACTGCAGCCTGTCTGCTGTGAGGGCAAGATGAATGGAGTTCCTCTCCATATAGTCATCCTCGCCTTCATCACCGCAGCATCAAGGCCTGTGACACATGCACCCCCCCCACCCACCGTTTATATCCTCAAACTGGATGCCTGGATGTTACCTTAGTATGTGCACTCCTAAGTGTTTGTCTGCTGAATGTTGCCTGTTTTTTTTAATAAAACATGAAGAACTAATGAGATAAATCTACTCACCATTTCCTACAGCCATGTTTTGCATCCTTGACTTTTCAAGGATGAATAGCTTGAAATATGCACAACGTAGAACTCAGCCGAAGCGTTGGAGGGAGAGGTGGAAGGAAAAGTCTTCAAGTGAGCTCTTACATATCTTTTAGGTGTAAAGTGAGAATTTCTTTTGAAAGCCACCCCCATGTTCTTCCTCATCCTTGAAAAGTGGAGGGATATTGAGAACAAAAGACGTGAGGTGAGCAGGAACCGCTGTCACCTTTGAACAGGACACTTGCTTGACAGGTTTGAGTGGGCGATTGTGAGGTTAGATTATTCTTTTCAGTATTTTCAAGACAGATGCGTATGGTTCTCATATCTGTAAGGACATTGACTCTGCTTTTGTTGTTTTTTTTTAAAGGATTTCTTCATATGGTTTTAAAAGTGAGCGAGGTGTATTTAATGCAGTCCAATTAACTATAAACCCACTATTCCGCTATAAGTGGAGACATTAATTACCTGACGTTTTATATTTATGAATACAATTTTTATATTTGTTGTTGTGCCATAGGAAGAATCCACTCGTGTGCATTTATATATGTATATAGTCACTCGTGTGCACTGCATCTGACGAGCCTATTATGCTGATAATATCAAATGTTCCATGATTTATTTAACAAACAATAAAAAACGTGCAACTAATGGCCTTGTTCAGCCAATGGGAGAGCAGTATTAGAAGGTCAAAGAGCAGATTTCAAGATTTGTTTTCAAGATTCGTTCAGTAGTGACAGTGTCAACTTAACACGACAAAATGGGTTCTGCTGTAAATCTGCACTCTTTTGTATTGCGCACTTCCTTCGATGTCAGTCGTAAATTGATCCCATTCCCAATTCACTTGCTTTATGAAATGAGTAAAAGAGAAAGGGCTCATAAATTTGACGAGGAGATTGACCACTCATCCCTAGGAAATGACAAAGGACAAAAGGTGGTAATAAACTACAATCTAGACATAAAAGTGTCTAATGACATATGGAAAAAAATAATCAAGGAAGATTTTTTTTTTTTATTAATTTACCGTCCAAATATTTTTGACATATGCAGCACAAACCTTTAAGTCTTTTTTACCTTTCTTTCTTTTCCAGTTGAATACAAATTATTAAATTATTTCCAATTGCAATAAGCGTTAGATATCAATGTCTTGGATATTTATAGTGATATTATTAGCATCAAATCATAACGAGTTTTCTTGCATGTGCATACAAGCAGCACGTAAGGATTACTTTTAAGTAATAATAAAGTATAATATCAATGATTTAAATTAAAATGTGTTTGGCTCCATGAATGTGTTTGACCCAGAAATTAAAAAAAAATCTTAAAAAAAATATATATTTTTGAGCAAAACTACAATTTTATATTGTATAAAGTTACTGATGATTAAATACCGAATAGAAATTGATATGTGCACATTCATAATATATGCAATTTCTGACTATTGGGTTTTTAGAATAAATAAACATTCCTACATACATACATATAAGTAAATAGAAATATGTATTTTTTGGACATTTTTTGCATATTTAAAAGATGGAATGATGAGTACAGTAGAGCCTGATTCTTAGCTCCAGTTTGTGGATTTACTTCTTTTAAAAAAAACACGTTATTTTTTTCCCAATGAACTTGCCAGCTACTGCCTGGTAAAGCGGCTTCATCATGCTCCTGCTGTTTCTGGTTTCTTCATTCATTGGTTTTGCTGTGACTTACATGTAAGTTGGTCATAATTCTGAGTTTTAGAGTAGGTCATCATGACCTGTGCAGTCAATGGCTGAAGACTGTGAAATCATTTTTTTGATACACATATGGCATGTGAAGTCACACCTACATCATACACAAAGAAAATCTCGCAAGCCTCGTGGGGGAGAAGCAGAATAATGAGAAGATTCTCTGGCAGCTTAATTACACCTCACATCTGTTAGCATTATGTATGGACCAGGTGTCGTCGCCCGAGACAAAGTTCCTTTAGATGCTTCTGATTTTAAAGAGAAACCGGGAACACTGCCTCTGGTTGACTTTGCCAAACATTACTTTTTTAGATTGTTTAGCTGTAATTAGCTATACTATTATAAGGCTCTACTGTGAAGCCGCACACTGTATTTGACAAAGTTTGCCGTTTTGAAGAAAAAAAAAAAAAACGCATAGAAATACAGGGTCTAAAAACCATTCATTTTTACTTAATATTTAAATCATCTATTTTATTTAAAAAAAATATATAAATCTTTATAAAATACAGTAATAATAAATCAAACATTTGCAAATAGAAAACAGTGTTTTTTTTTCTTTACATTTTCAATAAAACATTGCATCTGCTGTCGAATTTAAACACTTCTCAAACATGTTGTATATCCACAGATATTAATTTAGAGCAAAATCTTTTTTTTTTTTGACCCTTTGCACCCTTAAGCAGAAAGTGCCCTAGATCTGGACAGGTTTACAATAGGAGAGTCAGTGGCCAAGGTTAATGTGGATCAGTGATAACCTCTGATTTCCCCACAAAGCACAGACATCTGTCAGAGATTTAATAATCTATCACAGCTCTCGGCCCCATTCATGCTCATCTCTTCCTGTTCAAACTCCCAACGCAATTTTTTTTAACGTGCTGACGCATGTTAACATTTTATTACGAGAGAGAGAGTGTGTGTGTGTTAAAATGGTTCAAAAGAAGACCACATCACTTTTGTGTTTTAACTTAATTACTGTTATTTAAAATTGACCAGAAAGTTGTATTGCATATTGCATAATTTAAGTAACTAGTTTTTAACACTAAAAGAATATTGCAAAAAATAGGGATGCACCGAAATGAAAATTCTTGGCCGAAACGAAAACCGAAAAAGAGGAAAACCTGGCCGAAAACCGAAACACCGAAAGAAATTATGGCAATTGTTATTAGTACCATTGCATTTATTGCTATGATGGTGTACTAACTTTACTACAATCAAGGCATTGCAAATGCNTTTGTATATTTGTGTGGAAAAAGTATGGCACTGATAATTAGTCTAGCTGAAAACGCTGATCACACATTTTTAACTAAAGGAACAAAACGGCATTATCTCATCTCATACTCATAACAAAAGAAGCAAAGTGCCACTGACATATTTATATCAAAAAGACATACCTGTAACGCTGATCACACATTCAAGGAACAAAACAAAGCTTAAAGTCGACTGAAACGTTGCTGTCCTCATTTTGTGCGCCTAACTGGATATTAAAGAACATTTGAGGATCATTCACTGCTTAAACCATCTACAGTCATTTCTGAGGTTGTTTAGTGTACATATCTACCTACAATCCACCTTTTTACTGTAAGTTTTGGACATTTAGGTACTCGATGTGTCTTAATAGACAGAACATTAACTAAAATTCTCATCATGAACCAAAGAACCCACCATGTGGTTCAAGACGCGACTGCAATAGATCATCAAGGTGCCAGACTGAATTTGGCTTCTGGGATGAACCTATTTATGAATGACTATTTATACAGCAGTCTTAATGATTGCCATAAAAGATAAATTCACCTCAGCACCTTCCCATAAATATTCCAGTTATTTTCTCAAGGTCTTGAGTCATGCAGTAGACGCCGTCCCATTTTTATAAGCACAGATCTAGTCCTCATTTGACAGTTTACCTCTTTTACCTTTTGAACTTTTGTGCTAGATATATTCAAAGTATGTGCATAGACAGTTTTGTAGGGTCTTTTTTTACTTGTGATTTTTTATAAGCATGGCCCTATATAGAGATGGTCATAGATTTTTTTTAAATCTATATTAATCACTGTAATTTTGGAATTAATCTAATGTGGGCAAATGAGAAAGAACTCAAAAGTTGTCCAGTATACAATTTAATTGTACTTGTATGGTAGATCTGAATATTTGTATTTAGCACATTTGAACGAAAGTCTGCTATTGTGAGTTAAAAGAATTTTGACTTAATAATTGAATTTTTATTGTGTTTCTCCCTTAAATTATTTTCCATGTGCGGATTACGTTTGTTTTATTTACTTTTTATTTAAAGCAATGCCCCGCAAATGTGTCTTTTTTTCTCAAAGTATGAAACACCATGCGTGACAAATGAGAGAACTTAGCGTGTACGTCTGCACTAAAATGTCAGCATGGAAATCATCATTCCTGTGTGTTAAAGACCAGTTCCCAAACCGGCTTTTTAAATAGATTCACTCCAATAATTTTTTTTTGCGCAATGAAGAAAGTGAGTGAATTTGGAAAATATGGCCACTAGGAGCCATATTGAAGTCATGCTCTGCATATAACCATCTAATGAAGATGCACACATTCCCTTACACACTGGTGTCTCCAAAACGGTTTCTCTGTTTCAGATAAACACTTGGTTGTGCTACCGAAGTATGTTCCGTAGACGTAGAAAAGTGAGACTTTTGAATTGTCTCACTACACAACTTGTCTTAAAATGCATCATCCTTCATGAGTTCATGGACCACACTCAGACTTTCTGAGTCAAATCCCAGAGGTTCAGCCCAATGCCGATAAGCCAGTCGGAGCAAGCTGATAAACGGCACCCGCTCGGTTTTGGTCTGTATCTGTTTTGACAGTGGCCTCCTGCTTTCTCTACGCTCCGTGAATATGTTGCGATTACCCCAACGCACTGCATTGAATTTTAATCTACCTGTCTTCTGCTTGTTGCTAATGAGAGGAAGGTTTCTTTATGCATAAGCATATTCGTGGAAAGGAAGCGACATTGAGGCGAAGGATAAACCGAGCAAACATAGGGAATCTTAAACGTTTGAGCACAAACCAAAGACGGCACCTAGATTGAACCGGTTTATTCTCCAAAATTTTTACGTTGTGTCATAGATGAATCGTTATATTTTTTCTATGATTTGTAGAGTGTTAATCGACCAGGTTTGTGAAGCAGCTCAGAAATTTGGGAACTGATCCTGGTGAAGGCATTTGGAAGTTTGATTTGTAAGTCTTCATTTTACCACGCCAGGTAGTTAAAAATGTAGTACAACCACTCCTGTCGCCTGTTTCAACAAAACAAAATTGTGTCTTGCACGTCGAGTTTGATAATTTGACACCTTACATCAAATTCTCAGCTCAATGTGTCTTCCAAGAATCGATTAGAAGATGAAAAAAATCTCTCTATGTCTGTGTTGGTTCAGCTAAAATACAAAACCTGGTGATGCTAGTAGAATCAGCCATCAACATATATTTCAATGTGTAAAATACCATTATATAAATATATTTCAGATTGAGCAATCTTAGAATTATTCAGCTTGATGTTTAAATGTACAGTAGAAGCTCCATCATTTTACTCCATCGCTGTCTCTATGATTGTTTGGCTGTGAAGGCTGGTTGTTTTTATATAATAAAGGTATGTTAAATTCCTATATTAGTTAAAATTGGTGTAGGGTGGCTATTTAAATTCATTTTGGGTTCTCCAAACAAAAAAGGTGCCTGGAGGGTCAAGGCTTTAGAAATTCTAGTTATCTTATATATTTGTTGGATAAAACTGTAAGCATATGTAAACTTCCCTCCATCAATGTTCCATCAAATTTGATTGTGGTTCTTGTCTAATTGTGTTATGATTTCATCAAACCCGTGAGCATGAAGCCTCCGTCAGCAGTTCATTTTTTCTCATCGGTTTCCATCAATCACACAAGTTAGAACTCCTAATGAAATGTGAATATTTAATTGACTTTATTCAGTCTGCCAAGACTCTTTGCTCAAATTACCTGTTTTCCTCAAATAAACGATGAACTGGAATCCAGGTTAGAGAAATTTTCAGTGTGGAATTTGCACATTCTCGTTAATAAATCCCCAGAGGTTCCTAATAAAAACAGAGTTAGTGGAGTGTTTATTTGTGCGTGTGTGCATGCTTGCACGTGTGTGTGTGTGTGTGTGTGTGTGTGTTTGTGTGTATTTGTGTGGGGTTGAAAGCTAT
>SOMO01000029.1:207460-257460 GCA_028128575.1 Paedocypris carbunculus | reverse complement strand
CCTCCTAAAGCAAGTTCAACACCATTTGGCCACTGCTACACAGCTCAGCTGTATAATGACATGAGTATAAGCACCAACCAATCAATCACTCCACATTGATTCGGAAACGCTAATGCTTTTATCTTTTTTATACGAATTCAATTAGCAACAGAGCTACTACAACGCTAAAAATCCATCGATCCCTTGTAGAAATGTCCTCTGTTCTAGTGTTTCCCGTGGTAAACTAAACCGCACATGTTAGTGATCTACCATCAAAGATGTGAATTATTTTGAAAGACAACCCTAATATAAAATGCCGTGTTTAAATGATCTCCGTGCAGTATTCTTCACGCAATCCCAGGAAATATTGATCAGAAAATAAAATGATGTTAACTGTAGGGCAGTTTGAATGAGCTGGTGATGTTGATCGACAGCTTGTTGGAATCTATATGCAGTAGAAAAGTCTACTCAGACACAGAATAGCCTAAATTTAGGACTAAAAGATGAGAGAATTGTTAAGCATCTTCAGCGTGTGGGCTGGTGTTACTCAGTTGTCTCATTCTTGCTGAAGCGGCAGGATTTACGGCACAATAGGGCTTTACTTCTGAGTAATAAAGCTTCAGTGTTTCCGTCTGCCTCTTGTTCTCCTGCACGGGTCATTCACTCAAGTTTCTAGCCGTATTGAAGAGTGAAGTGGTTTCGTTCAGTCGAGAGCAGGTTGAAGCTCGCTGGGAAGAACAGCAGCTTTAAACCCGCGACTTGCACCAAAGCCACAATCTGTGCTCAGCCAGAGGGTTTTGGGGTGGTGACGCTGTAGTCAGGTTCCAATTTTGCAATGAGTTTTCATAATTGGCTTCTTGGTGTTGGATTTGTTACACATAACTTAAAAATGTTACAATCTATTTATTTTGAAACACACACACGGTCATATGACAACTATGTAACTATGTTATGTAACAAGAACTGCTAATAATGTGCAAATAATTTTAACTGAACACAAACTGCAGCTTTGAGTCAAATACTGTACCATGAGCAAAACAACATTTCATAATTTTGTTTTTGGTTTGTTTTCTTAAAATATTAGCATTCATCTTTAGCATATATCTTCCACTTAACAGCTGGAAAGAGAATTGAGAAAAGACTGAAGCTTATGATTTCAGTTAATATTATCATTTGTGTTTGTTTGAGATCTTGAAATCTTGAAGGGGAAGCTGGTAAAGATAAGAACTGGATAGGTTTTGCAGCAATTATTCAAGCAGAGGCCAGAGCCTGTTAAACTTTATCGTTTGCGATTATATGCAGGTCGTATATAGGGTCACAGTGACCTACAATACATGATGAATTGTTGGTGTCCAGTGGCCTGCAGCAGTGTGGAGTTGTGCCCTTATTATGGGGTAAAGAGATGGGAAGAAGACTAAGGTGATGTGATGTTTGAGGTGCTGTTGGCAACTGGATTCTAACAGCTTGTCTTCTGCTGTTACGCTGCCTTCTTGGTGATGTGACTACATTCCAGAAAGCATTTTCTACACTGTATTTGCATGCTGCTGCATTACAAAATTATTTTCCTGGATGAAAGTGTGTTTGTGTTTGTGTATAGATTGATCTAAAACGTGCTGGGTGGATGGATGGATGGATGGATGGATGGATAGATAGATAGATAGATAGATAGGGGGTGGATGGATGGATAAATGGATATAAAATAAATGGACAGACACAATAACTTTGTGTGTAGACAGACAGATAGACGAATGGACAGACAGAGAGAAAGACAGACTAGGGTAAGGGCAGAAAAATAGTCATATCATGGCACTTTCTATCAATAGCACTAGCAGTAAAGTGTTTGTCTCTGTTGTTTTGCCTGATTTCAGTCAGGTAATGTCAGTTTTCACCGTGCCTGTCTATGTAAAGTATGGGAATGTGGTAGAGCCGAAATTAGCATATTGTCTAATTGCGTTCCAAAATAATCTAAATCTCTTAATCTCTCACAATTGTAAGAAGCATTAAACGCACTTATCTGACCTTCTTGCACTTAAACTTAACTTTTCTAAAAGTAAAGGGCAAAACTGATTACATATCAGCGGTTAGTAATAACTTCTGTTCTATTTTAAAAAGCCACTGTTTTTTCCCATTTTAGCAGCTCTGTTTCTTATTAGATATGACGCAGTGATGTAGCAAGGTCTCAGAGGTGAAATAATTTCCTCAGCGCAATTACAGGCACCAGGAATTCCCATGATTGTCATTATATTAAAAAGGTACAACTATAAAAGCAATTTATAATTAAACGATCATCATTTATCTGAATAATGCTTCAATTTCATGCGTCACACGGGAAAACGTCACAGTTGAAATCATACGTACCTATACAGACTTATGTATTAGCGTCTGTTTTTGTATTTTTCAAATGTACTATATTTTGTTTGTTTTGGTAATCATATTTTACTTGTTTTTCTGCATGAAAATATACTCAAATGAGATATTTGCCATAACTCATTCTATTTTTTTTTTTTTTTTTAGAAAATATGAGAAAAGTAGTTAGATGGTGAACAGATTCACAGATGCGGAAGAGAGCACGATGTGATTCAGTACAATAAACTGAATGTTTTAAAAAGAAAATTCTTCATGGATTTTTAATATCTACCCTGTCATCACTGGTTTTGTTCAGACGAGTGTCCCATTATGTTACCTGATCATAAAGTGGAACAAATAGATTGCATTTACCATTGACATTCATGATGGGTTGCTTTGTTATCCACTCGCGGAAGATGATGATTATGAGCTGGTAGGACTGGATTTCTCCAGTTTTCCTTGCTGGTTACAGCACTTTGTATGTGGAAATGATTAGTTATCTTTTAGTTTGAGAGCTGTTTCTTGCAAGGGTTTTCACATTTTCACATTTAGCTTCAAAATGTCACATAAAAAATATAAAATCATCTTTGAAGGCAATAGCTTGTTTGCTTTATTGCTTCGTTTACTTTCACAGTCTAAGACCATAGCAAAGTCTATGACCAGTCTAAGACCATAGCAAAGACTATAAGAAAGAACCATAGACAGCATATCAAGAGCCACTAATTCTTTTCATCGCAGGCAAAACACCAACACATGCATGTAATATGACTATTACATCAAAATATTATGTAATAATAATAATAANCTGTTTATATACGATTATACTGTCATTCCAGGCACTGCGAAAAACGTCAAGTTTAGTTTTTCTCCATTTCCTTTCTAACTTTCTACTTGATAATTTTAAGGCTTTTAGGTCATTAGTGTACCATAACACTTTCTTTTTTGTGTTTAGTCTCTTTTCCCTAAGAGGGGCAATAGAGTCAAGGGTACTTGACAAAGTTAGATTTATGTCAAGGAAGCAAACCATTTGAGTGGAAATGGCTAGGAACAAAAACTCGATCCCAGCATTTATAAGTCACATCTGATTCTGAAATCCATGATGCTGAAACCCTGGCCCTGAAACATAGATGTCCTATGAGTCAGACTACTCAGGCCTACTAGCTCACATCACAGCTCACATTTCACACTTCTCTTCAACTACCTTCGGGCAGGCTGAGGATACTCACATTGGTGAGGCACAAGTTTGAGATCTTGTTGTCGTTTGTTGCCCCTGTCATACAGGATTGCTAGTTCTTCCCTGAATCACTGCAGCCGGACGACCACAACCTGAAAAGTTTCAAATGACAATTTAGTGCTTGTGAATTAATTGGTTTAACAGAGCATAAATGAATGAATTGATTGTCCGGGGAAAGCCGCTAGTCAATCGGATTCTCCTCATTGTCCAATAGTAAGTGCAGAAGCGAATCAGGTTTGATGGGCTTTCCCCTAATGTCAGATAACTTGATTATGTTACACAATTAGGTTACACAAACTTAACCAAACTTACTAAAACCTAAGGTCTTATGTTAAACAATTAACCAAGATGTTTTTGACTCATGGGTCCAGGTGAAAATAAAGTGTAATTTGGTAAACATTATAAGCCAAAAGTGACTGACTGTTTGAACTAATCATCTTTTTATATTGAAAAGAACATATATACGTGTAGGATTAGGACTAACAACTATGTTAGCATTAGACAGGCCAACTCAGCAGTTGTGCGGTCAAAGCATTTATTACATTTTACATTTATCCTTGTTTTTAAGGGTGTTTTAATGGGTTTGTTCTTCATCAGTCAGCAAGCCTGAACTATGCAAACAGCACGATTACTGATTACTGGGGTATTTATTTTTCAAACAAACGTCAGTGCAGACTATTTGTGCCTGTGCTAACAACTGTGAATTTGCATTGTTTGGTGTCTGAACATTTTTTACAAAAAAAAAAAAAACATTTTACAGTATGTGAACCCAATTTACAACCAATACTTGAAATCCAGAAGACAAAGTGTCATGCAAATCCATTCCTTGACACTAGGTGGCTACAATTTGAGTGTGCTATACTCAACTGCCACTTTGAGTTAACAAAGCCTCAAAATTTAGTAAACTAAATGACTCAATAAATTCTGATCTGCAATTATACTCGAAAAAACCTTTCTCAATATAAAGTTGTTTTTTTTTACGTTACTATTGCTTTGTATATACTGGTAATAATGCTATTTAAAGTTGTATTTTATCGTTATTGTTAAAAATAAAAATGATGAGGCCTTAATGATGCTCTTATTAGGCACTCGCCTTCACCAAAGGTGAGTGACTATTATTTTTCGTTCGTGGCAAAAAGTGGAAACCCCGCCCACACTCCCGACACTCACCCCAGACACCCACTAACACCCCAGAACCAAAACCCAAATGATGAGACGAATCCGACGATGTAAGATTTGNAGTAGTAGTAGTAGTAGTAGTAGTAGTATTTTCTATTACATTTATAAATTGTCATTCAAGACTCTCAAGATCGTAGAAGGTCTTAAGGATTTTTTTTGCTCGTACTGTACTCTAAAAACGAACTATAGTCATTAATTTCTTGATAATATAGTTCTTGATAATTTCTTTTTTTGTTGTCACCTATGTGCAAAGATTTCAATTTGACCATGTTTTATTGCTTCAAAAAGCGTCAAAAAGCTTTCATTGTCATTTCATTGCAGCTTACGCAGTGCACAAGATACTAGATGATGTTTCTCCAGAAAGAAAATGAAACAAAACAGCATAGCTAAATATGTTGAAGAAGTACAAAAACATAAACTTCACTATTTGACCAGACAGAAAAAATGGCTGCTTTTTTTTATAAAAAATTATAAAATGGCATTTTCATGCAAAACAGCTTTGCATGTGTGTTTGCATGTACATTACATGACAGGGTTGTGTACCCTGTATGTGATTGTTAGATGGATGGGTGATTGGGTTGGTGGGTGTAGATAGATGGATGGATGGATGGATTTTTATTGTTACTTTTTGTATATGTTTTCATAAATTGTAATCCATATAGAATGTATATCATTTTTTTTTATATTTTTCACTCAAATCCCCGTGTCAGTTTTCTTTGTAGATGTTAGGCGACAGCCGTCCTGGTGCTTAGTCAGCTACAGGCTTGGACTTCCATGTCTGTAGCAGAAGTCTGCGTGTGTCGGTTCAGTACGAGCTATATCACGTTCCCGTCTACTACATGAAATAGACCCCGGCCTCTAAGACTGCTAATGACACGCAGTATAAAACAGTGATTGGATGTCAGCGTGATTGATGTGGGTGTGCGGAGGGAGGGTCCAGTGCTCTCTTGGGCCATTATCTTCTTAAATTATATCAAAGATGTCTCATTAGTCATTCGTTTGGTGCTACTCAGTCGTCATAATGACCTATGGCAGTCAGGCTTTGAGAAAGCGAGCAGAGGACAAATTCCTATCCGAAACGTTTGAAATATGGCATTTCAATAAGATGTATGAATAAATTGAAACAGTTAAACACATGACTGCTGATGTTTTATTACTACGCTGTTTAAGGATTTGAAGCTAAGTGGTTCGCTGGAAATAATACATGGGTAATATTTAATCAGTCTGTGAAGTTTTGTTAAAATGTCACTAATTTGATGACATTTTCGCATATTAATGCCTAATTTGAGGTGAGAAGAATCACATTGTGTGTCTGTCTCTGCAGTCTATCCGTGAGGTGACTGGTTACGTGTTGGTGGCTCTGAACCAATTTGACTATCTTCCCCTGGAGAACCTTCGGATCATCCGTGGCACTAAACTTTACGAAGGACGATACGCCTTGGCCATCTTTCTAAACTACAGACGAGACGGATACTTCGGTCTCCGACAACTTGGGCTTAAAAATCTCACAGGTACCATGAAATTCCCACTACATATGTAATAACGCCTGTCTGTGCTTCTCTTTCCCAATGGATGTTAATTCAATTACACAATGTGTATTTCTAACATGTCTGGTGCTCATTGGATCCTTGAAAGTCAATAAAAACACTTTGTTAAAAAAGGCACCTGACCCCTTGACCCCTTTGAGATGGATATGTTTGATATGACGACTAATAGTTGCTGTCTGTAAGAATATAGCTGCAGGCATTTTTTCTCTTTTAGCACAAACACAGAGCACATATATAATGTGTTTTGCAATGCCCAGGGCTCTTTTGTTGACCTGAAAGGGGTTAGAGATGAGAGAAACAGAAACAGAGACAGAAAGTCAGCCATCAGCATGCTCAGCACATTCAAAAACCAGACTGAATACATCATTTATAAGTTCTTTATGTTTGAAACGAGATGCATTCTGGTTCCTCTCAAGCAACTGAGCAGAAATGTTGCGCTAAAAGTGTCATTAAGTGTTTTTAATGGCTGTTTACAGGTTATACATTACTTGCCAAAAGTATGAAAATCCCCAAATGGAATTATTTCCCTGTTCTCCTTGTGCAGAGATAAAAGCATTCACTGCTTCGTTCTGGAAGACAGCACCTTGATGCTTAATGGATCCTTTGATATGAAACGCTGTTGCTGTCATGTATGTTTCTCTCGTGTTCCTGTTGCAAGGATGGAACTCAACATTTATTTAAACTTCAGTAGAAACCCAGGGTATTTCAGCGGGCACCATTCAAACAGCCCTGAAGAAGATATTCAAGCTCATGCTAATGCTTTCTGAAGTGCATAGTCATTGTTACTATGTTTGCTGTTCAAATGTATCTTGCATTTCATTTAAAGTATACTTTAGGCATAATATTGCATTTAATTAAGTATGCATTGGTTGTATTTAATGAAGTATCCATGGATTGTGTGTGTGTGTGTAAACAGCCCAATAATGGGGAAATATAGCTGCAAGCACAATGACGAGGTTCAAGCCTTTTGTCAACGAGAGACTTTTGTTATAAGTAAGATAGTGTGTGTTTTAAGGGGAAAATGTGCAGTAAATACTATTTGCTAAAATTAAATAATTATAATAAATAAAGATCATCAAATACAAACTGTAAAAATGCAAACACAATTTTGTGCATTGACATTTAAGTCAATGAAGAAAAAAACGTCCAGATATAAATATATCATATTTATATATAACTATATTAGTAATGTACGATAATGATATATTAATTATGTATGTTTTTTATTGAAAGTAAACTGTTTTATATAGTCTATAATAAAAAAAATGTATTGTTATTGTGGTAAACAAATACAAGATCAGCTGTGTGTGTGTGTGTGTGTGTGTGTGTGTGTGTGTGTGTGTGTGTGTGTGTGTGTGTGTGTGTGTTTTACGTTTTAATAAAACACCAAATCATACAAAATCTTAAAGGAATAATGTGTTGCAATCACTCTCTGTACTCACTTTTGATTTGTGCTACTTTGGCTAGTTGCCGAAGATCTGAAAGAATCCCAAGTTGCAGAGCACAGTCTAAAGACAGCTAGCAGTTTCTCTCTCCATCTGCTGACTTTCTGTACATCCAAAAGCTTCAAGAACAAAAAAGAGATTTGTTATATCAATTCGTATCTACCTAAATGTTATTGTTCTCTCTTTTCTTGATGAAAAACAATGCTCTTGAGTAAAAAATACAATAATAATCAATTTTAGAATTAAAATTTTTGAATTAATCAATAAAAATATAATAAAAAAGAGTTAAATAAAGAGTTACAAAACATATAATGTCTAAAACAACAATTATTATTGTTGTTGTTGTTCTTGTTTTTAGCTAATGTTTTTTTTGTTTTTTGTTTTGTTTTGTTTTTTTTTAAATAAAGGCATTAATAAATTAAATAATTTGTAATAATCACAATATTGTATTGTATTTATTTTTGTGATTATTTGTTATAAAAAAAAAAGTATAAACATGTTATGTGTTATCTCTTTATACATCAGATAGATAAATAGTAAATTGTAAATAACTTAATGCTCACCAATTTTAATTTTCCTTCACAGTTTTGATTAAGGCTTATCTGCATGCAGAGTATGTGCAGCGTTTGAGATGTTTGCTGTAGAAATTCCACACACGCTCAATGAGGCTTAAGTTTTACAGTTAGCCCTACGTTGCACTTCACTATGATAAAATAAAGCTTTCATCTAACTTCATGTTTTGTACTTTTACACTTACTGTATAGTAACATGTTTTAGCTCATTGTGAAAGCGATAACTTTTTTTTTTTTTTTTTTTACACATTCAGGTTCAATATATGGTTAACATTGTTAACTGCATATTATCAACTATATACTATACAGTATGTAGTTCAGTATATAGTTAACTTTGTCTATTTCATAGTAACCAATATTATATTTCCTAATGCCTAATTATTGGCTTATACTATAAGTATTATACTTACAGAAGTCAAAATAGCACCTATCTGTGCTCGCAATCCTTACACATATACATTTACATACTCACATTTGGGCTTTTCAGACACTTCGATTTCCCAAAACACATTATTTGTTATTGTTGAATTTTTTAGTACCTTGAATACCTTTAATACATTTGCTTTGAATTAATAGAGGGCTGCAGTTTGTTTAAAAAACTTATCAAGCCTGTGATGATGATAATCGATGCTTGAGTCAGTTGCTGCAGAGGTTAAAAGATGCTTTTTAGGGTTTTTTTCAGTGGTAAAATGTCTTAGTAAAGTGTTATCCAGAATCTTGATAGTTTGCCATCAACACCTTGTCTTGGAAAGGAGATTGGCAGGAAGTTCAGTGAATACTTTTTTTTTTTAATTCTCTTAGTATGTGCAATTTCTGGCAGATCTTGAGTGTGACTTGCAGTTGCTCAAAGTACTGACATTTTTCTGGCGTAAGCAACAATGTAATAAGAAGTTAATATAGCTTACATAAACCTGTGGCCAAACTTTCATTTTGTCTATTTAACTGAACTACAATTTTTTTAAGGACAGTTTATAGGGTTGTATTATGTAATGTACATTTATCTTTGTAATATAATGTAGTTTTTGTAACATAAAAAATTTAATGAGACAATATAATAATTTTGTTATTATATATTTGTTATGCATACCTAAAAATATGTGTCTTAATTAAAATAGAAAAGAATAGAAAAAAAAGCTGTCAAAGTTGTATGTTAAAAGAGCTAAATAAAGTATCATTTTACTTTAAAAACAGATCTGTTTGTAACAGATCTGAGAGAGTCTTTCGGAACTGATTCATCAATAATGAATCGTGTCTCATTATTATTCAGTGTTTCAACTACAGAATCTTTCAACTTAAAATGCAGCTTTACTTTGTAACAAATAATTTGAAGCTAAGCTTTATGTCAGCAAATCACACTGACAAATCACAACAATGTGCATACATGCTCACACATATTAAATATAATTATTGTTTGTTGAAGTCTTGTTTAACAGCAAGTAAAATATCTCCATTGGCTATTGGTAAAAAGAAATAGAAATGCTGTACTCAATACGTACAGGAACGCTAATGTGAAATATTCAATGTTTTATGGTTTCTGTTTCAAACTGTTTCAAAGGTGTGAATGATATGTGATACAACAAGTCTTTGTCTATATTATATCTATAATTTATATGTGTGTGTGCGTGTGTGTGTGTGTATATTTTTTTTGTTAAATATAAACAGCATAAATATATTATTAATAATTAATATAAATGTACTCCCATAAATAGAAATCAAATTTGAAAATCTGTTGTTGTTGTTGTTCAGAATTACTAATATAGACTTTAGTTTCATAAAATGTGCATGTTCTGACCCTATGATGTTTAGGACTTTAAAGAGGTAAGTTACAGTATTAGTAATTTGCCCCTCACCACTCATTAACAATATTTTGAAGCACCTTTTAGTATGAAAATCAATCAGTTTATATATTAACTTAATAAAAGTCCTCTACAAAACAAGTCCTGCTGCTAAGCTCCTCTCAAACAATATAGCCTGAATAACTGCAAGACTTGCTTTTACGTTGCCAGTCTGTGTGTTATTGCGCAAAAGCTGCTTCATTAACTTTCCCATTTGTCCTCTTTTGAAGTAAATGAGATCACGTGTCATACCATTTTTAATAAACTGGTTTTGTTATTCATCAGACAGCTGTGTGTTCTGGTGCATGTTTTGCCGTGTCGACGCCTGAAGAAGCCCTACAAAAGAAGGCCTAGATACTTTCAGTTTTTCAGATTTTTTTTTTCTTTTTGGTCACTGGTTTTATTGAAAACTTGGTATTTTTCCGAAAAGAGAAATGTAAGAGACGGCGTGTCTGTCATAAATAAGGATTTACAATGGCACTACTAATATGTAAATCATATGTTCCCAATCAGTCACACGGATGTGGTCGTAATCTTGCCTGATCTTTTCTAATCTCCTTAACATGGGAACTGAGATTATTTATTCTTAAATCCGCTTTTAAAAGGTATTAAGATATTATTTTCATTGAGCTATCAAGGGTCTATCATGACCTCAGAGTGGGGAGCATCTTTTTCATATTTGCAGCGTCTGTATTCATTACTGCTGAATGTGTTGTCAGGATTAGAAGGATTAAAACATTCATTTTTTTCACAAGATTGTAACTGTATTGTTTATGTGTCAATCTGGTGTCATAGAAATCCAAAATGGAGGTGTGTATGTGGATCAAAACAAGTTCCTGTGTCATGCTGACGCCATTCACTGGCAAGACATCATCAAAAATCCACGGTCGGAACTTCTGGTTGTGCCCTCAAACAACAGTGGCAATACGTTTTTTTTTTTTTTTTACATTAAAAAATGTGAAATGCAGATTTTTGTAAGGCAACAACATTTAAAAACCATTCTGAGCGTCCTTTTAAATGCAATATTGTAGAAGTGAAATTGAACTGTGATGTATCAGTTAAGAACACATTCTGCTAGAAAAACTGTGGTTTGGTGAATTGAAAGGAAGCTTTGATAGAAGAAATTAAATCCCACCACACTCTGAAGAAGGTTTTACATGAGTTTACCTTCCACAGGCCGGAAGTGTCATCGCTCCTGTAACGGTCGGTGCTGGGGCCCTCAGGAAGATCAGTGCCAAAGCTGTGAGTATTAAGCTTAAGTAAAATAAATGTATGTGCAAAACAAAATTGCAATTTGTTGCAATAAAAAAAAAATAAGAAATGTCATTTGCTCACCAAAAAAACAGGGTTGTGAAACAGTTAACAAGTGTTTTTGTCAATCTATTAATCAATTTCATAGAGCAGAGTGTTATTATACTGTAATTCAACTTGCTTTATTACTTTGTAAAAGTAGACATGCTTTACTTGACCATTAAATATACTTTTATGCTACCTTTTTCTTTACTTGAGTAACTAGTTTGTTTACGTGCCTACTTTAAGTTGGTTTGGTATGATTAGCATGTGTTCCGCACGGTTAATGTGTAATACGGCTGGTTAGTTTATTTAGTAAGTTGCTCCATTGGCATTAAATATTGTAGTGTTGTCATCCACTTGCACGTACCGACATGGGTTAAGTACTTTTAAAACCAAGTACGTACTGCTGTACAGTACGAAGTTGTAGTTGTAGTAGTAATACTAATAGAAGTGCATACAATTCTAGTAATAATTAATAAGAAATAATAATAAAATGTAGGCTTACATTGAAATTGTGCGTATGTTAATGCCTAGTCAAACATTGTGAACGAAACTCTCCTTAGAAAGATAAAGGACTTTCTTTTGGTATTCACAAAGAATAATTTATCAGAGTGAGAAATATCTTACAAACAAGTGTGTGCTGATGAGAAAATTGCTGTAGACGGTTCTAGAGACCTTCTTTTCTTCCTGTGACTCAACCTGTGGTGATGCTGCATGAATGGGTGTTGGACACAAGGTGGGGAAGTCAAAGCATTGCAAGTTTCTTTTTCAATACTTAATTAGATGCAATTAAATACCAATTCTTCAGCTCAATGTTCAGTACTCGGTGTGGGAAAGTTCCTCTGATGAATAACATGAACAAAAATAGTTCTGTTCNCTGTCCCTGTATCACCCTACATTCCTAATCACAAGTGACAAAGACAGTGTGTGCAGAGCAATGTGATGGACGTTGTTTTGGTCCTTACGTCAGTAACTGCTGCCACCGTGAATGTGCAGGAGGCTGCTTTGGACCCAAAGACACGGACTGCTTCGTAAATCATCCTTTGTATTTGTATTTTTAGTATTTTATGACTTTGAAAGTATGAATTAATTGTACATTCATTTATTCATCAATATTTATTTTTTGCTATAAAACAAGCATAGTTGTGATATTTTGCTCTGGACAAAAGCAGAACCTTGCTTGGTACTCATGACCTTTTCCAATCGCTTTGGTTTTCAGGCCTGCACTAACTTTAATGATAGTGGAGCCTGTGTGACACAATGTCCTCAACCACTTGTCTACAACCCAACCGCATTCCAGCTCGAACAAAACCCCAATGCCAAATACACATATGGGGCTTTTTGTGTCAAGAAATGTCCACGTGAGAAGCTTTTTCAAAAACTTTTGTTAGTCATTGATATAAACATATGGATTTGATTCTAATGATATTGTGGCTTCTGAAAGATTAAAACTGAAATTGCGATTTTATACTAACATATTTTTATATATTGCTATATAAAACTTTATAGGTTTTTATACTTGTTTTTTATACCATAGCTCATTCTCAATTGGCTGTTTGACTAATAATGCAGCATTGTTTGTTGCTTGGAACACAGATAACTTTGTGGTGGATTACAGCTCTTGTGTCAGAGCTTGTCCAAGCAACAAGATGGAGGTGGAGGAAAACAACATCAAAATGTGCATGCCATGCACCGACATCTGTCCGAAAAGTAAAATAAAATAACAAGCAAATACAGTTGATATAGCATTCAATTTTACAGAATCAAAGAATTGCAATATATAATGTTGGGCTTTTTTTCCACCGGTGTCTTCAGTGTGTGATGGTATAGGTACAGGAAGTCTTCAGACGGCCCAAACTGTGGATTCCAGCAACATAGAAAAGTTTGTTAACTGCACCAAGATCAATGGCAACCTCATCTTCCTCATCACAGGCATTAAAGGGTAGGAATGTGTGAAGGGTTTAAAACTAGTAACATTAGCAAATAGCATCAAATGTTATCGTTTAATACATTCCAGATCAAAATACATGTAATGGTAAAGGTTTACAGCTGGGTTATAGTAAAAGTTATTATGAAGAGTCAACAGATTAAAACACGTTATTATTTTATTGTCAACTGCACGTACGTATAAATAAACAACTACTCTTATAAATCTGTAATTTATTATTTTTCAATGACAGTGACATGTATCACGGTATTGGTGCCCTGGATCCAGAGAGATTAAATGTGTTTCGGACAGTAAGAGAGATCACAGGTGAGAAGAATTGTCACATTTACATGCACCAATCACCTTGGAGCATTAACGAGTGAGCAATAATTAAAAAAAAAAAAAAAAATGAGTGGCAGACAAAAATAATGCACTCTCTTACAATTTAAACCTGTAATTTATATTTCGAATACTGTACTGTTATTTTGTTTTTATATATTTATTTGGATCTATATAAAAATACATCAATAAATATATCATACTAACACCACACGTGAAAACAGTATAATCGATTTGGGACAAATATATAGTAACATTTATAGTAATGTTTTTATTTATAAAAAAAAATGATATTTAAATTATAAACTATTTCGTTTCCAACTTAAGTAGGTAGTGTCATATGTTAACTTTTATTACAGGTTATTTGAACATACAGTCTTGGCCAGAAAACATGACAGACCTTGGTGTCTTTTCCAACCTTGTCACAATTGGAGGAAGAACTCTTTATAGGTGAATTGTTTGTCTATTCATTAATTTTCTTAATTAATTTATTTTTATATATTTGCATTTATTTTAAATTGAACCAACGAGATGTATTTATGCAATATGCTACTGAATATAAAATTTATTAAGCTTAATTTATAAAAATGTTCACAAATGTAAAACGTTTACTATAAACTTTTGTTTATTCTGTATGAATAAATCTCAGGTTAAAAGCTTCGTTATTTTTAACCGTCGAGTTTTCTTGTTTTCTCAGCGGTATTTCTCTGCTGATCCTGAAACAGCAGTGGATTTCTTCACTGCAGTTCCAGTCTCTGAGAGAAATCAGTGCTGGGAACGTCTACATCACCAACAACAGTCAGCTCTGCTTCTACAGCACCGTCAACTGGACCGGCCTGTTCCGCACTGGTACCCAGAGAGTTCTGATCAGGAACAACAGGGAACCAAGAGAGTGCTGTGAGTTTAATTTTGTATTCATATTTAAGTTAATGCTATAGTACTATGTATTGCAAGTCCAAAAGCCACTTTTAATAATTACCTAAATAATGTAGATTAAGCTCTAAATGAACTCCAATCATAGCAAATAGACAATCTCCACATTAGCTAAGGGATTCTTTGCGTTTAAGTGGTACTGAGGCTAAAGGAACTCGACATAACATTAGTCTTCTCAAAGTTTCCATTGGAAGATTTCTTAATTAACATGTTGTCTAAAGCAACCCGGCGGTTTCATAGCTGCATCCATGTTAGTACTTCACGTTTGATGTGATCACAGTAGCCATACTGGTAGTGAGCATTTTTCTGGACAACTCGTTCAAACTAATCTCTGGAAAAACAGTTTTTAAAGGACTAGCTAACTAGGATGTCTAATAAAGCTGTGTTATTTATTTATTTATTTTTTGTTGTTGGCTTGCTTTCATTTTTTTTTTAATACTATTAAAACAATGACTTTTTTGTAGAGGGCCTAACAATTTTGTACTAAACTGTATAACTAAACTAAATTATTGTTGATAACGAAAGCCATATAATATGACTTTGGAAGCACGTACATTTGTTTGTTTGTTTGCTTGTTTTCACAAGTATACACAAATTGAAGATCTGTTTAAGAATTCCCTAGTTTGTCCAAATAAAGAAGTGAGTAAGAAGTTGATGGAGATGTCGACAGCCTGAGAGTTTCCCACAGCGGCGCTGCAGCAAACTGAGCTAATGTAATTAGTGCGATAATAACCGAGCGGTGTGCAGGATCAATGGCGCTGTTAGTGGGCTCTTTCCCTCACTGCTTATCACAGTAGACGGATATACTTCAGCATATCCACACACAGAGTTCTGCAAGCCTTTCGCTAGTTATGCTTGATTTGTGTCAAAATGTTTCTGAGCAAGTCACTTGAGATTTTGCTGGGTTTTGTCGAGTACACTAGAATCTTTTTTCATAGGTCTGGATGTAATATTTTTGGTCTGGATTTATTTTACATTTTTAGACTGTATATTTTGGCATGACTATCCTTTGTCTTTTATTTATACAAAAATCTCTCATGTTTTTGCCTTTCAGTCCAACAGAGGATGATTTGTGATCCAATGTGTTCAGAGGCGGGATGCTGGGGTCCAGGTCCAGATCAATGTCTCTCCTGTAAATATTTCAGCCGCGGAAGAACATGTATAAAATCATGTAATCTTTATGATGGGTGAGTGAGAGAGAAAGTCATGCTAAAAGGAAATGAGACTATTCTTTGTTGGGAAATGTTGTACCTTTGCACTATAGATACACTGTAGTGTCATTTGAAAATAACAATTTATTTTTTGGCTTTTTTTGCCCACTAAAACGTATGTATATTATATATTTGTTATTTATTTAGTCAATATTTATGTGAAAACTGTAACCATGTTAATGGATGATGGAGAGATAGATAGATAGATAGATAGATAGATAGATAGATAGATAGATAGATAGATAGATAGATAGATAGATAGATAGATAGATAGATAGATAGATAGATAGATAGATTGATTGATTGATTTACTTTGGAAACTAAAATCAGAAGACAGAGAGGTTAACTTCCCAAGTTAACTACTTCATATATTGAGAAGTTAGTAGTGAAATAGAATCGCCCAAAGCGTTTAATAATATTATCTTGAAGTGACCAAATCTGGTGGATAAATTATTAGAAATTTTTTTCTAATAATTGCTTCCAAACTGGCTCAAACACACCACCATCTGCCAGTGAATGAAGGAACTGCTAATGTGTCAACACATGTACATCGCAGCACGCTGAGGGTCTTCAGACGAGAGTTGCCAATGCGTTTCTCATATAGTCATTAACAATGGCAACCCTGACCAACATCTGAGGAGGATTCCCTGTGGCAAAAAAAAAAATGTAATTTCCGTTCTTTTAATAATCAGCATTGAGGGACTGTCGGCAGTTTTTCAGAATACTGATGGTCTCATTGGATTGGTTTAATTGTTGCTTAACTCTGTCTCGATGGTGCAGTGTGTCTAAATGAGCATGTTCGACACACACGCTTGCACACACACACACAGATTAGGACCACCTGTCTTATATGCTGTTGGTTCTCTATGTGCTGCCAAAACTGTGCAGAAACATAAAGTTGGCATTCTTGTGTAGAAGTTCTGTTTTATTTGGCGCCATAACTTTAGCAGATTTAGATTAGAGTTAGATGATTAAATTTAATTGGACAAGTTGGTGCTAATTATTAATGTGCCGTGAGGCTCCACTTACAATTCTGGACACTTTAGTTGAACGTGACACACTAATGTTCAGTTACCCAAACTGAGACGGTGGACGAAATTGTGGCTAGAAAATCAGCCAAGTGTCAGGGAACGAAGCTTGGAACAGCTTATGTCAGGAAAGTTATGGTAGTGGATGGAAGGACTTGAGAGACAGGCCTGGTGCTGGTTGTCAGTTTGTTCGTCTTTCTCTTACATAGTTTTGACAACACTCAAGCCAAATGTGTGGTAAAGTGTTTTCGTATCAGAGCTGTGAAAGGTCACTAAAGTGACTTTGAACATGGCATGGTGGTTGGTGTTAGATGAGACAATAGTTCAAAAAACTTGGACAATAGAAGGTTGGAAAAACTTATGGCCTAGTCTGATAAGTCTCAATTTCCGCTGCAGACTATGTCCATCCCTTTATGACCACAGAGTACCATTTTCTCATGGCTACTTCCAGCAGAATAACGTACCACTTCACTTTACGCAAATCATCTCAGACTGGTTTCTTGATTTGGACAAAGTTGAACAGGGTACTGAATTGGCCTCCACTATTACCAGATCTCAATCAAGCNGTGCAAAATAAACCAAATCTAAATAATTCATGAATAAATTAGAATAGAAAAATCAACATACAATACACACATTGGTAGCAACACAAGAAAATGAAAACCCAACAACACTCACTACCCCAAAATGGAACCAGCCCAAGCCTTTAAAATGGCTGATGGAAAGGCCACGCCTTTCTTTGTCCAAACTCAAAAGTGGTAAGTCTGCTGTAAAACCTTTTCTAATAAAAGTATTAAACCAAAGGTATGCATTTACTCTGATGGTAACAAATCAATAAAGAGTGCACATTGAAAATAAAACAGTTGCTGAGATGACTCGTCATCACACCCGTGATTATGAAGCACCTGCTAAGAGACTCATGGACTGAGTGCAGTACTCCTGACTTATGCAGAGCACTGCTGATCACAAAAGAGACACCTCGGCTCTGCAGAATAATAGTGAATTAGTGACAGCAAAACAGTTAGCATGTCAATTGCATCCGCACAGTTCTTATTACTATTAATTTGCCTCATTTCAAAATGGAGGATTACACAACTAACTTGAAAACATTTTCAATCACCAGAATGTATCAGGCTTGAAACACAGTGCAGAGAGCATACTGGTTTCCTTCATCTCGTGAAGATCCACACATCTTTTACTTTTTTCCACATAGTTAATTTTTTAGCGGCTGCCAAGTGTAAAAAAAGCATAAAACGCAAAAGTTATATTTAAGAACTAACATAATTTGGTCACGGTAAAATTTACATTGGCTTTGGATTCCGTTAATAAAATAGTTGACAACAGTCATTAATTATCTTTGTGAACAAAACATTTGTAAAATGTACACACCTCTGGTTTTAATTGTTTTAAAAAGCTCCCTTAAAGCATCAAATGGTCTCTATTGTCTCCAAACTTCATCAGTGTGAGAAACTTCAGGGCCATACGTACTTGTCTACTCGATTTCCAATGTGTCAAGATCTTGAAGGTCCCTTTGATCCTCACTGCTATTGACAAGGCAACATCTTTTCCTGTTCAGAAACGCTTCTCAAATCTGCTTCTGAAACAGGCTGATGGAAAAGAAAAAGGGATAGTGTGGGTATTGATTGCTCTGCTAAGCAGCTCCTCTGCCATATCCTTCACAATCTGAGCTGCCATCTGCTTAGATGGCATCCAAAGATGAGTCTGTGCTTTCCTCAATTTGAAGATTTTGCAAATTAAAATGCTCTGAGCCTCTTCTCAATATATATATATTATACAAATGCTAGATAGATATATATATACAAATGCCCTGTTCTGGGAAATTATTCTGGCTGAGTATTGCGAGTCTGTGGCTCAGTTGGCTTCGTTTCGAAAAGCACAGAAAGAATCAGCGACCAAACAAAACCTGCTGTTGTCGTTGGAGCACGTCACGTCATGCTAAGTTGGATCATTTGTTCGACTGATGCTGAAGAGAAAGCTTGAAGTGGTAGATGTCTTGTAGTGAAGAATGTAGATATCCTGACCTGCACAATTCTATATTTTTTTGCAGAGAATTACGAGAGTTTACCAATGGATCGGTATGTGTGGAATGTGACAGCCAGTGTGAAAAGGCTGAAGATAAAACTCTTACCTGCTCTGCTTCTGTAAGTGAATCCAGGAGAACTGCTTGTCACTTGTTATAATGATAAACCCATTTAAACTATTACTGTATTTGTCATGTGTCACTTGTTGTGTGTGTGTGTGTGTGTGTGTGTGTGTGTGTGTGTGTGTGTGTGTGTATAGAATACTCATATTTTGAATTGAGGATTCTGGTGAGTTTAACTTTTGCTCTTTGTTTTCACGATTCAGGGTCCAGATCACTGCTCAAAATGTCTGCATCTTAAAGATGGGCCCAATTGTGTGGAGAAATGCCCTGATGGTCTGCAAGGAGCAAATAGTTTCATTTTCAAATACGCTGAGACCAATAATGAGTGCCATCCCTGCCACCTTAACTGCACCCAGGGGTAAGTGTCCATTTAGGATTTGCTGTTATCCGAATTTGCTGTTGTATTCCTGACTTAAGAACGTAAACAGTTCTGACAAACAAGGATGAAAAATGACTTCAATTGGGCAAAAAATGAAAACTTCAACATTTTACTAGCCATTAAATCTGCGTTCTCCACTCGTTCCTCATGCATTCCCCTCTCGTTCTTCAGAAACAGTTCAGTTTCAATCACCATTAAAATTAATAAAAGTGAAACGTTCCTTGTCCAACCAACAGTTATGAAAGGTATGTGATGTCGCAGGCATCTTGGAGGATTTAAGTAAGCGCAGCTCTGATTGGTTGAGACACAGCATCTTCACATTGTATTTTACAGTGAGAGAGCATGCAAATTATTATCTGAAGGTGTGGCCGGGGCTTATGGATACAAACACGTGTGCCTAAATAGGAATACAATGCTCAAAAATGCTCAAAAAATATTTAAAACCTACGTGGTATCTTTGAAAAGTGTTGTTACATAATGCTTTGCTGTTTGTTGCTGTGTTCCCGTGGTGGATGCTGGAAAATGTAGTTCAGTGTGTCATTTTCTGGATGGAGTCAACTCTGGTCTGCTCCAGAGACTTTACAGAGACTATATTTGTATGATTAAAATCAATTAACTGACAAATTTAATCAAGACCTGTATGCTAAAAACATGTTTATGCATTAAATAGTTGTATTAATTGTTATTAAAATAGCAGTAGTAAACTAGAAATTTGACCTACAATGGTCGTTTTTACTAGATGGGTGCTCCTCTTGAACTGCAAACTAGTGTTCTTTTATAACACCTCTTTAGATCTAAGGCTAATACTGGACATGGACATAGAAGAGANTGCCCCAATAAAGCCTAGCCGGACACGCCCCCTTTTCGATTACAATGCTCAATCGGTAGTTGAAATAAGACGAGAAGTAACACTTAATAATGTTAAACACTTTATTTTCCCAACACAAACATACAGCACAATTATTGCATTTTATGAAGGTGCAACTTTAGCGTACATTTTAGCATTGAAAAATCTGTCCAATCTGCCCAAAGCAATTGAGCAACAATTGAGTCTTGACCTGGTGTCTAGCTCATTCATTTACATCGAAGATTATTGCTGATGCTGATAAATGCTTCATGTTTAGTGACAGCATTTGAGTAAAAGAGAGACGGTTGAGTGTGAATTCTTCTCTCTAAATGCTCGTGCCACCATGGAATATTGTGCGTTTTCCTCCGTTTTCATGTTTCATTTGTTAAACGCTGGCGGTTTATGGCAAATTTTTCTCATTCTCCCTCAAATTTGCCCCAATAAAGTGGCGCAAATTTATGTTATGAGAGACGATCGGTTTTGGGACTGGATTTGGCCCAATAAAGCGGCTGCCCGCTTTTTTTTTTCTGAACCAACTGGGGTTTGCATGTATTGATGTCCTGAGAGCAGAATCATAGCAGTCATAGGCTGGAGATGAGGGACATTTGAGAAGTAATTATTTTACAGATATGTTTTTCATATCTGCTCAAATAGTTAAAACTCAATTGTTAAAAATATTAACAACTATGACCGATACAAACAGAACTCAGGGAAACACTAAAAAAATCTGGGTAATGTAGTTTAGCATGGAACAATGGGAATATGTCAATGAACAATGTTTCAGGTTGCAAAATACCAGTTTTACTATCACTTTTTAATCTTTTTTTTTTTTTACCATAGGTGTACTGGACCAAGGATCCAAGATTGTATTGGGATGCTGGACAGGTAAATGTTTTGGTTTGGATATCACTACTCACAACTGGATAGCATGACCTAGTGGTCAGATTTCTTGAATATGTAGACCTCAGTCAATTCCTTCTTGGAGTCTTATTTTTGGTTGTTGGCGGCACTAAGCAAGTCTCTCACGAAACTCTCATTACAATCAACTGGTACTAGTAAAGGATAGTCTTGACTTTTGTGGAAAGAATTGATACACTAGAGGGCTTTTAAGTCACGTCTCTAGTGTTTAAAATGCAAACTTGGAGATTGACACAAAGTGTTAGGGTTAAGCTTCGTGGTTAGGGTTAAGCTTATGGTTAGTAACCTGAGACCTAAAAAATATTCAAAAATATAAAAATAGTGCTCACAACAACCTGAACCACAATCCGGTGACCTTACAGATTCCTTTGCCTTTGAAAGAAGACCAAGATAGTATTCAGTAATGACCAGTTTGCACTCGTCCTTCCAATGATTTAGACTTACGTTCAACGTTCTAATCAACTTTTTGTTTGTTTTGGCGGACGTGGCAGATGGAAAGCTGTTTCTAAACAAAACCTTGCCAATTGGATTATGAATGCAATCGTTGTCTCCCACGATCAATCAGTACCTCGCCTTTGGATTATTAGGGACCTATCCACTTGAAGTTTTTCGGGAACCATTGAAATATACGATAGAGATCTTATTGTATGCTAGTTGCTTGTGTTCTACAGGATTAGACTTGTAAGATAGGGGTTCAGGTACAATATACAGCTCAGGTAGTAGATACCAGATACGGTATTAGTATAGGTAGTAGGTACAGGTATTAATTCATTTTCTGGCTCATATGGGGGCTTGCATAGGATATCCGTCTACATTCTGCATCCAGGGTTTTGCATTAGAACTCCTCAGGCTCAGTTTCTGGGTGGACTGAATTGCCTGTCCTGCAATGACAATTCAGACTAACTTAGTCTAAATTAGTCAATATATAAGCAATGCACAAAAGCATTCTGATTTTTGGTTCCCTTCCATCAGCCAATTTGAGTCTTCTCATTGGTGTTTCCCAGTTACTCGCAACGCTTCTTTCTCACTCTTTCACTTCATAACCAGGTTATAACATAGTTATGCAAGTAACCAATGCCATTTTTTTTTGTGTTATATATTTCCAGGACTCCTCTGATTGCAGCTGGGGTGATTGGTGGAATGTTTGTGGTTGTAATCGTGGCACTCGGGTTTGCCATCTTTTTCCGGCGTAAGAGCATAAAGAAGAAAAGGGCCTTGCGTCGTTTTTTAGAAACTGAGGTAAGCTCTGAACTAATTTTGTTTAGTTGATTGCCAGAAAATACTGGATTTGAATGGTGCTGTACCTGTGAAGTTTTGGATACATTTCTGTAGTTTCCGGAACATCTCTGATTTCTAATTGAAAGTGCCACTGTGACTTTTTAAAAAGTGAGAAAGAGAATGGTATAATAGAGGTCAACTTTAGATCATTTTCATGTCACTTTAGATCATGTAAAAGTACTTCAAACTAGGATTTTGACCCATGCAGTGTTCAAGTAAATCTCAAGTTAAGTTTCTATTTGTATTTCAAATTATGCTAATTACATTTTTTTGTTTATTCATTTATAGAGACCGAAATTAAAAGTAAAGTTGAGTAAAATTTTAATGATATATTATTTTTAGTAAGAATTACGTGTGTGTGTGTGTGTGTGTGTGTGTGTGTGTGTGTAGTTGCGGAAATTGTGCCTATGACATTGGAATGCATCCTTCATGTGACCTTTATCAACAAATTTAAAAATACCTCTGTCAGTCCAAGACAAATCTGACCATGCTGACTTAAAAATGATTATATTTCAGCTCATAGCCTGGGATTCTGCATGAGATTCATGATGCCACTTCCCAAGTACAGCAAGGGATACATCATGCTGCAGTTACCCGACTGCCTTCATTAACCTTGAGCTTGTATCATTTGGGCTGTAATGTTGACTGATTTTGTTTTTGCTCCACTGAACAGTTGGTGGAACCATTAACTCCAAGTGGAACGGCGCCCAATCAGGCCCAGTTACGAATTCTGAAGGAGACAGAGCTTAAAAGAGTCAAAATTCTTGGAACAGGAGCCTTTGGGATGGTTTACAAAGTATTGCATTTGATTTGATTGCTTTTTGTGTTAATAAAAATGAAATGTTTTTCCTCAACACAAGTTTTTTTTTCTTTTACAAGTTAATGTGCAATTGTGTTCTCCCTTTTCTAAGGGAGTCTGGGTTCCTGAAGGGGAAACAGTAAAGATTCCAGTGGCTATAAAGTTGCTCAATGAAAGCACAGGACCGAAAGCCAATGTGGATTTTATGGATGTAGGTTATTTACACAGAATCCACAAGACTGGCAGATATGTGTAAATAGTTGCTATTTTTGTCTGTCCAGGAGGCTCTGATCATGGCCAGTGTGGAGCATCCTCATCTGGTACGGTTGCTGGGTGTCTGCTTGAGTCCCACTATCCAGCTTGTAACTCAGCTGATGCCCCACGGCTGCCTGCTGGACTACGTTCATGAGCACCAGGGGAACATTGGCTCCCAGCTACTGCTCAACTGGTGCGTTCAGATCGCAAAGGTAGGAATCCAATGTAGAGAGGACTTTTTTTCAATATTTCTTTCATTTTAATCAGTTCGTCGTAGGGAGTGCGTTTACAATGAATTCCACTAATTCAATCGACAACCTTATTTAAATAAATCTTCACCTGTTATTTAAAAACTACTTTATTATAATTTTTAAATGACTGTTAGTTATTCAAATTTCTTGATTTTATTTTAATGCATCATCAATTAAAGCATTTTTTTTCCAGTTTCTGCTAAATTTGGCGTTTAAACAAAAAACAGAAAATATAGGAAACAAATATTGCAGATGTATTACATGTGTATATACATACATACACATGTTTTATCTCTCATACTAGATTTCAGATTTTGAGCTTAGATTACTGAAAGATTTGTGTGTGATTTGCTCAATGTAAAACTAGACCTGAAATATAAGAAAATTGGCAAGAATTTAATTCATTTACCTCTTCATCAAATTCTCAATCTGGTATTGCCTTTCAAGTGCCACAGATCTTATTTTAAGACATTATTTACCTGTCTCTTAACTCAAAAGGAAGCTGCTAGGTTTAATGTTGAAGCTGTTTGATTTCTCACCAGCTGTGGTCCTCAGGACATTAATCCCTTCAATCGTCTATTAGGCAACCCTGCTGTGTCCACCCAGTGACCTGTGATTCTTGCCTGTTCAGATTAGATCTTGGCTGCTTGAGCTTCAGCTATACAGAAGCGGCTTATAGTGCAAGGGTATGGTCTCCTGCCCCTGCTGTGCTTTGCTGAGAAGTTCTAGCCACATACTATTTTGATAGAATTTCCAGACCTGTTGCTTTCTCACGCCTAGACATGTGGAACATGACAGCTGAGGTGCCAAAAGTGTTATATGCCAGCAAGAGAGGAGCAGGAGTGTTGGGCATCCGCAGTGTTGTCAGGCATTTTGAATTGAGCAGAGCATTTTGTAAACCGAATAGTGTGGTTTAAAAGATATTTTATTGGGATAGTTGCCTATTAAAGCATTCGTGGTTGCATCCACAAATGAAACTGCCTTGTCCAATCAATGGGTCTGGTTTTGATTTTGAGCCAGCAATACATATTCGGCAATTTGGGCGGGGCTGCTTTGACATTAACCTAGAAGGCAACAAATGATTACGGAAAGATTATCGGTTAAATCATTAAAAAAAAAAGAAAATACTTGCCTGTCTTTAATCTATCATTTGTTTGTAGTTTAGATCCTGTTTAGGTCTTTAGAGAAGACTTTTCAAGCCTTGACGGCAACCTTAAACAAAAAAAAAACATTCAATGATTTGAACCTAATTTGGCAAATCTAGATAACTGAAATAAAACAACTCATTCAATGAACTTGGGTATTTAGTGGGAGAAATTATCCTAAACTGATGTAGATAACTGTGTATCCTTAAATTGATGTAGATGCGATCTTGTACAAGTACGTAGGAGCAAATCAAGAGTTTTTCAATTCAGAAGTTTTTCTTGTTCAAAGCAAGAGCAACTCATGAGTAACACTTCTCACAACAAAGAAGCCAGAACCAGTGATTTGGCCACTGCCAGATAACCAGTCTCCAACAAAACAGAAAGAGAGACGGGGACCCGACCCTGACATACAGTTTTATGCATACGAATGTGACCTGAAAAATCCCATTTTTTACGCACCAACTAAATATTACAAAGCAGTGGACTTCCGATGCTGACACAAAACAATGGCATTCATTAATATTTATTTATGTTCAGTGTCTGACTGTTTGAGTGTGTGTGTGAAAGAATCTGTTTATTAGAATATATGTGTACGTTTTTTTTTACTGGGGATCTTTGTCTGAATCCCACAACTTTGAAGCCTGTTAAAGCGTCAAGATGGGATTTTAGGGCTGAAGTTACAAACAGATTTGCATTGCGGGGTGGGATATACGTATCACTGCATTCATCACTGCATTCATTTTAAGTTTGACATCAAGTTATAGGAAGTTATACAAAGCTCTTTCAGACCGAGCTGGGCCCAGTGAGCAACAGTACAGCCACCAGGCCTCGTATATATGTCCCTTATGAAATCAATTATTAATAAACGTTGACACATTTGTAAACCTGACATTAAAAATGGGAGAGATTTTAAACCCTCTGCACATATTACATTACTTGATATAACTGGCTCATTTTCTCAGAAACACAATCTTAACCTAGACTAGAGCTGACTCGTGTGCTTACCACTTTCCACTTATTTTATAATAAAAAAACATCTGGGATTTTATTTTTTGCTTCACTTTTGTTATATATTGCTACCGTGGTTTTCTTTTGGGAGACATAATATGTCAAAGAACCACACTGTTCTTTTTATGTCACTACTTAATGCTTTTGTGCTATTTTTTTATCTATAACTTCATAGGGCAGCTTTTTTAATAACTTTCCATTTCCTCTTTATCTTTTGTCTTCATTGTCTTTTTCTGTGTCGACTCATCAATAACATATTTCGGCTTTCAGGACAGTTGCTTTTTCAGCGCTCAGAGGTTCACAGATGTATCTTTTTGGTACTTTAGTCAGTGGATTTAACATTGGTGATGTTTCCCTGTTCGGTGACATAAAGTTGTGTAGACTATCAGTCTTCTGTATTGGAGCAGTTTTATGACTGTGATTGTGAGTTTGGTTATTTATTGTCGTAGCGTAAAAAGATTATTTGTAATATTTTCATCATGCATGAGCTGTTAAAGACGACTTCTAAATCACCTCTCAAACAAACCCTGATCCAGGCTTATGGAGCGCTTTCATTTGAACTGCTGATTGGGTTTATAAAATGCAACCGAACTTTGAAATCCGTGTCAGCTTTCCTTTGGGTTAACTGATGGAGGTTAGATTTGAGGGATTGAGAGACTGATTGGATCATTCATTTCGAGATGGTGGACTAGGAAAAGAGCTGAGGTATCTTTATCTGGGATTAGAGGGAACGAGGCTAATTCAAGCCGTCATCACAGTTTTTCAGCAGCAGGAGAAGAGCCTGTGTTCATGAATGATTTAGAAGTGTTTGCTTTTGAAGATCTATGCGCAGAAAGATCTTGATCCAATGCGGGAATTATACTGTTTTTTTTCTGTGCAGTCATCTCATTTCAGTCTCACAGGATTGTCTGGGATTTAGCCAGTGTTTTGCCATCTAAAAATAGTTATGAGTGTAAAAAGTATTGGTCGTTTTATCTTTCAAATGACATTAACTGTGAGATTTAGTCCATTTGCACAGTTAGTTTTTAATGTGCTTGCAAATGTCAACGTACCATCGTGTCCTTTTTTGAATTTACCTTTTGTAAAATTGATTAAAAGGAACATTGGTAGACCATTAAAAATAGTATTCATTTACATCTAATTTAATATAAGATATATGTTTCAGGCAATGTGTGAACTCAGGCATTCTATAGAATTCAAGTCATTCGACATTGTTCTGAATTTGAAAACAATTTCTTCTAACAACGCTCTTACAGAAGTAAGTTGTCATTTCGAATAGATAAAAAGAATACTTGCAGTAAAACGATCCGCGCGTGTGTGGGTGCGTGTGTATGTGTGCGTGCGTGCGTGTGTGTGTGTGTGTGTGAATGCATGTGTATGTTTGTGCATATAATGCATGTGTTTGTGTGCATTTGCGTGTACTGTAGATTTAAATAATAAGTTAACTAAGTAGTTAAATCTCTTTAGTTGCATGTAGATTCAACTCACATTCAACTCGATCTTAAACATATTTGTAGATGAGTAAATGACTGCCATTTACTCATGCAAATCGTTCTGAATTATTTCTGAGCAGTGACATTTCAAACAGGGATAGAGTGTGTTTGAATGTGTTTGAGAGTGCATTCACAAAAAATCCATCCCTTTTCACTCTAGATCTGGGATAGTTCAACAAAAGGGTCAAAAGCCAGTGAGCCTCTAAAGAATTCCATATAAATGTCAGGTCAGATAATGAAACTCAAAAGCCTTTCATCCAAAGGTGCTTGATTTTAAAGTGGTATTTTTGAAGAGGGCACTAACCATGTTAAAAGTGCTAACAATTCTCAAATAACCTTATATTAAAAAGCAAGCATTATTGGACAGACGATTGAAAGAACGCCACAATATTATTTAGAAGGAAAAAAAAAGCTAATTGGCAAGTTCACCACTGGGTTATAATAAATAAAGAATGATGTTTACTCCTCTTTTATCTGCAAATACAGTATGTTCAGCATAATTTGCATTATGTGCCGGACCATCGTTGGCGTATTCATATATAAGTCCTCCCCCTCTTCTTTTAGCAAAATTAAAGTCTATGTGCTGCCCACATAATACAACACATGCTTTTGGTATATTTCTTTTTAACACAGTATGCATTGTAAAGCGTTACCTTTTATACAAGAGCACATACATTGCACTGCAATTTTGAATCCCAACAATTTCAAACTTTCATTTGTTTATGAAAATAATATGAAGCTGCTCCATCATAAAAAATATGATATATTTTCTAATACTTTTCTAATACCAATGGTATAAATAAATAAAAATAAGTTTGTGTGTGTGTATTTAAATAAACTTAATTGGGCCATTGGTTAAAGGGGGAGAATTATTGGTGGTAACATATTGAGGGAGAATTAGAGTATGAGCCATACATTGACAGCATTCAGATTCTGATTTTTTTACATTTTTGACTGTACAACCCTGAAGTAATAGTTGACTTTATTTTTCTATTAGGTCACTAAGACGCTTTAACTAGTAAAACAATTTGGTAATGAATGTTTGCATCATCATCATCTTCATCATCATCATCATCATCATTAAACTGCGCTGTAACTAGAAACTCTCTCACCCTAACGCTGTCTCAGTTGTCCAAGTAGCCCAAGATGACATGGAGCGTTCTGTGCATGAAAACTATGAAGCGTTTATTAGCATCAGCAATGATTTTTAATGTTCACGACAAAGATCACGACTCTGGTATTGCAGAGAAACACATACCAGCGGCTGAAGAATCGGGAAGTGAGAATGACGCATTAAGCGAGTCTGGCGCACCAATTTATTTATTTTTTTCCTATTCCGGATTCTGGAAGTTGCCTCTTTTTCAAGAATGGATCATTATTTCAAAAAGAAATAAAGCTTTTTAAATAATATAGAAAAGTTTTGTGCCGAATACGTAGGTACGGCCATTTCAGAAACAGCCTTTCTAACCAGAAACTCTGTCAGAACTATTTTGCCTTCTGGCCCACACACACACACACACACACATTCTAGCCGTAGTTTTGTGAGGTGGTCGTTTAAACGCTTCTCCACCCGTTCTGCTTAGTTTCAATGTTCTCTACTCTGTTTTAATTAAGTCCCCGTGGTCGTGCACGTCTAATATTTGTTATTTCCCATTCCAGGGGTTAGATGGTGTTGTAATAGGGCACAGCGGGAGCTTCCTCTCTTTTGCTTTGGACAAACTTTAACCTCTGGTAACGCAGATGTAAAAACACAAAAGAACAGAGGTCAGGGATGCGATTCGAATACTCTGCCCTGATTACATGCACTTCACGCCAACGCTCCGACCTGCTGCTCGGGCTGCTGTGCAGAAAAAGACTGTAATATCAATCGCCAGTATTTTCTGACAGGATTTGCTCTTACTTTAATCTGACATCAGTCAAACCGAACACACAAAGGGCTGCTTCTCACTGGCTAGTGCATCACTTTGCTGGGCCGGAGAGCTTCTCTTTGGAAAGCACTGTTAAAAGTCATCAGCTTGCACATTTGAATGCTAATTCCATCAGTTCTCTTGATCTTCCAACAAAGAATCGAATTAGAGATGCAAGTTTGCTGTTAGTTTTTTTTTTTTTTCTTCTTGGTTAAAGTTCATGAAAAGTTTCGTGTCCCGTGATAATTCTGCTGACAAAAGCAGATTTGTATTAGCTGGAGAATTCAGATAACTGGTTTTGTCAACCTTAGTAAAGAATGTGTAATAAGTGTAGTCACTTTTTGAATTTATTAATTAAAAGTTAATACAATAAATAAATACTACAACAAACATTTGGGGTCTTAAAAATGTTGTGGGGACACTTGCTCAGATTATTTCAGATTATTACACCTTTTTATAATTATGAAGAAGTCTAAAACAGTTTATTAACACAATTTAATGCACAATTTTATGCTCAGTAATTTGTCGGATGCTCTACTCTGATACAGTAGATACAAGTCCAACAAGCTTTGTCTCGTTTTCCTTCTCTAAAAACTGTGCGTTTTATGTAGGAAAAAAACTCAGTACTAGCCTGTATAAAAAATATACAGCAAATGGGGGTCATTTCAATAAGTCTGATGCCTGATGTGGCGCTTTTTTGAATGTGGGTCTGACGGTGGCTTTCACAGGGACTTAAAAGATCCTTTTATTCCCTGGATCGCTACTGTTTACGATTGATTTTATGGTAAATTGAAGTTTAAGTTATACTGATGTCCACATTGATTACCCCCATAGAGGCATCGCAAATACGGCAGTCAATATTCCTGCTTGCAAGCATCTGCTGAAGTCCACCGCTCTATTATTCTGCTGTCGACCTCAATAGTGTTGCTATATGGCCAGGATCCACAGCTTTTCTCCTTTTCTATCATGCCCCAATCAAGAACTACCCGGAATTTACCCACTTGGCCATTTTATCAAAACCCTGTGGAAAAAGCTTTACAGTCATTCACACCATCAGTGATTTTCTTTAAGCCCATGCAAAGATTTCCCGGCCCCCTCTACTGCTGCCTGGTTCTCCAGCTTTTCCCAAAGGGCAGGAAGTTGGATTTTAATTGAAGATTAACATAAAGCCATAAATCACTGGCAAAACTGAGATCGACATTAATGTCCAGCGACCCAACGTTCTAAAATGAGGCGCAAACGAAAGCAAAATAGAGGGGGTTTCTGACATTTTGATCAAATGTGTCATGAGAATTTTATCGTTTAGAAGATTGTTATACAGTTAAGCAGGCAATTTAGTATCCGTGTTTATGTGTGTGTGTGTGTGTGTGTGTGTGTGTCAGGCATTTAAGTCACAGTGAGGACACAAATGCTAGGTTGTTATTATTTTATTCCAAAGCTGAACCATGTGGTCACTTGGGGGACCCTTTGGCTGGGTCACTTTTTAGAGTGAAGATTGGATGATTGAATTTTAGGGCACACTAGCCCTAATTTGTACAGGCACACATTTGAGCACATAAAAATGTTTTATTTAAAACTTTCGAAATTCACATTTCTGTATCACAATGTCAAGAAATGTGAAGAAACAATTGTAATAATTGTTCAAGTTCCAAAATGTAAATTTAATGAAAATAACACAAAAACAGCAGATGATTGTGTTTCATGCACATAATATTAATACTAATACTACTACTGCTACTATTACTACTACTAGCAAAAAAAGTCAAATTCAATACAACTATTTCTTCAGGGTTGTACTGTATGTACAAGCATTGCATGTACAGTACATACACAAACACACATATTTTTAACAATGCTTTTTCAACCACGTTTTCAATCTTTTTGCACAGGGGATGATGCACCTGGAGGACCGGCGACTGGTTCACCGGGATTTAGCAGCACGAAATGTCCTGGTGAAATCTCCAAACCACATTAAAATCACTGACTTTGGACTTGCACGACTTCTGGAAACTGATGAGAAGGAATACAACGCTGATGGAGGCAAGGTCAGTGCTGAAACTCAATACCTGTTTGACCCTGAGTTTGTTTTCATCATAACTTCAAAGAGAACCAAAGCATTCAGGTTAAAGCTGATGTATGGAAAAGTGACTTTATCTTTATTTTTTCATCATTTGCTTTCTCTTTTATGAAGAGCTTATTTAGTGGCCCTTGTTTATTTTCAGCACATTAGGAGCAAAAATTGCTGTGTGGTTTAAAATAATGTCAGCTAAATTGTTTTAGATGCCCATCAAGTGGATGGCTTTGGAGTGTGTTCATTACAGAAAGTTCACACACCAGAGTGATGTGTGGAGCTATGGTGAGCTTCACACAATTGTTACACATTTATGTCTATATCGGTATCTATTGTTTAAAACTATGTGTGTGTAATCAGGAGTGACTATTTGGGAGCTGATGACGTTCGGAGGAAAGCCCTATGATGGAATTCCCACACGAGATATTCCAGACATTTTGGAGAAGGGCGAGCGTTTACCCCAGCCACCCATCTGCACAATCGACGTCTACATGGTGATGGTGAAATGTGAGTGATTTTTTTAAAGTGTTGTTTGAGCATCTTTTTAGCATAGATGGATGTAAGGAAGACCTTAAGGTAAGTTAGAATGGTGGAAAAATAGATTTGACCGGAAAAGCTGGAAAGGTTTCCTATAAAAAGGGAGTCTGGGAGTCTGAAGCAGATGCTCTTAACAGGAACAGAAGAAGGTCGGCTGCAGTCATGTCCATGTTGGAGATGGAAGTGACAGTGTGAATCTTAAACCTAATATTTTCACATACTACTGCTGTTCTGTGTCTGAAGTACAATACGCTCATCGGTAATCCGCAAATTAATAATTAATTTTTAAATCACAAATGATTTGCATTTTTACAACTGATTCACAGAGAATAAGTATGAGGATGAACAATATTTAGGAATGTAAGGAACAATTTCTGAAACTGGAACACAGGCCAGTTTAACTCTTTATAGTCATTTGGTTTATGATCCTTATTGGAATGATGTTGTGGGTATATCAGGGGCTTTTCAAAATGAATACAGTTTTCATTTGTGTGTTACTTCAGATAATATGTCACTACCGTGTACCGTGTGCCATGTGTGATATCCAACATTCAAAACAAATGATTCAAGACAAAATTTGCAACAGATATCTGGTTTAAATATCACAAATATCTGGATTAAATATCTATCTATTGATCATATAGTCTTTAATATCAAAATTATTTTTTGCATTATATTCTCATTTCTATTGCACTTTTCNCTCAGAGATACCTTGTGATACAGGTGAGGACTACCTTTCCTCTCCAAGATGATGCACACAGCCCAAAGCATTTGGGGCTGCTGTGGTCTGTCGGTAGGGAGTTGGACTTGTGTCCAACAGGTTGCTGGTTTGAATCCTGGTAGAATCCCGGTATGTTCTACCACTGAGTGTCCATGAGTAAGACACTGAACTCTACCTTCTTTCCGGGTGCCACCGATTGTGGCTGCCCACTGCTGTGAGCTTGTGAGTGGTCACTGCTCTCAGTTCAGATGGGTCAAATGCAGAGACAAAATGTATCCACAGTTAATAATTATTGTATACAAAAGTCCAAAAGGTATAAATTGATATATTTTACATTTAGGGGGATGATCGCATGAAGCTGCCCAGCCCGAACCACAGTAAGTTTTTTCAGAGTCTTCTTGATGAAGAGGAACTGGACAACTTGATGGATGCTGATGAATACTTGGTCCCACAATCTTCTAATGCTCCTGCTTCTTCTAATGTACCTCACCAACATTTAGATTCAAATCAGGTATGTGAGTGTGGGTGTGTGCGTGTGTGTGTGTGTGTGCGTGCCTGTTTTGGTTAAAACACAAGTAGACAAAAGCAACCATGAACTTTGTGCCCAGTTATCACATAGTTCATAAGGAAAACTGTCACATTTTATTTGTTTTTTGTTTTTTAATTTTAACAAATAATTTAATTTAGTAATGCCCGCATAACACACTGCATATTATATCTGCTATTTTTTAAACTTGTTTATGAAATAGCATGCGTTGTTTCTTTTGTGACCAGAACCAGTTTGGCTATCATGATAGAATTCTGTATCCTGAAGATGTGACTGGGGGGCAACTTCATGAAGCAGCTTCCACAGCAAATAGTCGTTGTGGTGCCGCAGCTCTGCAGAAAGCCGGTTTAGACCCTGCAGACGAGCAGCATTGTAATGGCAGCTTGAAGAAACAGCCCAACGGACACTCACTGGAGGACAACATTGGCCAGCGCTACAGCGCTGACCCTACTGTTCTACTAGGAGAAAAAGGACAAAGGGACGACACGGATGAGGATGGTTATATGTCTCCTATGAAGAAGACGGGTTCCAGCAGTAAGTGTTTTGTTAGTCAAAACATGTATTGGTTTTTATATTCATTAATTTACAGAAATAAATGTGGCAAATAAATGTTTACAGACATTCAAGGTGACTAAAATCCACCAAAAGGAAACAGTAAATGCTTTTCACTGCCACTAGACAGAAGATCATGACAGTCAGTTAACTGCGGAATGTGCTTTTAGTGTGTATATTGTGAGGTTATTGGAGATTCTAGTTGGAGTAAGTTGGAGTTAAGTTGTTAGTTGTAGTAGTAAGCTGAACAGAAGAAAGTTCTCTAAAGGGAATTTAATCCTTGAGGAACTACTCTGTTCATTCTCTGATTGTAGAAGGCTCTGGTTGGATGGTGCAGTACCAGTAATAGGCTTGAAGGGCAAAGCTTTAAACTTAATCCCAGTAGCAACTGGTATCCAGTGCAAGAAGACACGCAGTGGAGTAACATGAATGATTAAAAACCAGTCAGTCTATAGCAGTATGAACACATTGATCTGTTTAACAGACACTTTTACCTGAAGTGAATAATGTAGAACAAAAGAAGAGTTGAACGAGAAGAGTTGAACCCCTGGTATCTGGTGTTCAATTATTATATAATAGTTATGAAGGATTCACAGAGGAAAATCACAGCAATAAAAATTTATTTGAAAAGTAGGAATAAAAAAAACCTCCAGAAGCACTTTCTTTGTGTTTTGGTGAATGTAATAATAAATTAGAATATTCTTCAAGTTATTTTAGGCAAATGTATTTCTGTAAAGCAACAAAAAAGGTTAAAGTAGTAAAAAGTATTTAGGTGAGACTTATCACATACAAGGCAGGACAGAAAATTAGAATATTGGTGGCAGTCCCCGGTTGTCCCCGTGCTTGATTGGGTTTCATCTGGGTCTTCAGGTTCCTCCCACTGTCCAAAAGAAAATCATGTGATTTGAAAAATTTGACTATGTGTGTGAATGTGTCTGTTTGTCCCGCTCTGCAAATGGTTATCCAGAGTATGTATCCCTCAGGCCTAGAGTTGAAATAAATCCTTGTGGCCCAGAAATGGACTAAGCAGTTGAAAATGGATAGCTGAACCACAAAAAACAGTGTAGAACCTCTGAAAAGGAAGCTTTAAGCAGTCTATCGCGCTGCTCAGATGTTATAGAAGATGCTTGAAGAGTGTTCTGTCTCACGTCTGTCATCTCTCTCTTTAAATGCCCTGTAGATTCTCTATGAGGTTATGGGTCAGGCAATGATGGCCAATCAAGTCCAGTAATCCCCCGTTCATTGAGACAGATTTTGGTGCTTTTGGCAGTGCGGGCATGTGAAACTGTCCATGAAGCCTTTGTTCAGGATTTGTGTTTTGGCTCATGATGCACTAACTCCAGCCTCTGTCCACTTCTTGTGATAGTCCCGTGTCGAATGGCCTTTTCCTGGCAGTTCTCTACAGTTAGCTGTCATACCTGCCGCTTTTTTCCCACACTTTACTTTCAACATGAACTATCTATTATGCGTTTTGATACAACACTTTGGAAACATCCAACTTTAATTACAATTGCATTTTGAGGCTTTACCTTTATATAGAGGGTGACAATAATGGCTATCCAGAGAGCATTGAGAGATTGAAGGAACTTTTAAAGGCAGAGGAACTCTTTTACTGTGTCATGGTTTAAAACACTGTAGTTTAAGGTAAAAGTGTAAAACTATGAGCCTAGATTGTCTTTTGACAATATTCAAATTTTCTGAGATATGAGGTTTTCAAATCACAATAATCTAATTTTTTTATTATTAATTTACAGTGTATTAATAATTTACAATTAATTAATTTACAATTATTTAAATTCTCAATCTGAAAAACATTTTTTCTTCATGCAGACGTACCTTCAGGGATAAAGTCGCCTACCAGTTTTAACTATGTTTATTGCCTTCATAGATCATTTCAACCCCGTTGAGGAGAATCCTTTCGTAACAAGACGTAAAGTCAAAGATCCTCATGGTCTAGACAACCTGAGTTACCACAGCAACTCTGATGGAAAGCCCAAAATTGAAGACGAGTACATCAACGAGCACCTTTACCTCAACACGTATGGCAATATCAACGATGGTAACCAGGAATTGTTCAGAAAAAGTGGAGCCGCCACTCCATTACAGGTAACAGCGGCAGCAAACACTCCGATTCCACACGTCACACCAATGGGCAAACCTCTTCACCACAGCCATGGACCACACGTTCACTTCGCCGTACCGCCTGTTCAGCAGGTGCATCCTGGACCAGTGAGTCCAAGCCGAGCCCATGCCCATTCAGTCCAGTCAGTTCACGAAACTCCGGTAGGCCCAATCTGTCTTTTCACTTATCAAGTCCAGTCGGCGCAACCCAACAAGCAGATTCGTTCCCCACAGAAGTTTCATTCAGTGAATCCCCCTATGATGGGTAAAGGTGGCACGTCAAGCTTGCCAGGTCATTCACTGCAACCAGGCAGTGTTATTCAGCCTGGGACGATCGGGAATGTAGTGGTGGACAAATTGTATAAAAATAGCTTTGACAATCCCGAGTATTGGCAAAACAGCATTCCACCTATTGTCACCCCTCAAAACTCTCAGGATTCTTTGACGGGCAGCAATAAGTTCATTTACAAACAGAATGGCCGCACACAACCTGCCCAGTCGGAAAAATCCGAACATTTGCCTTGTATAAAGCCAGGAACAATCCTGCCGCCTCCTCCGTACCGGCAGAGGAACACTGTGGTTTAACCTCCATGTCTTGAGCTCTGCAGGGCCTGGTTCTTCTACCAGCACCTAAATATTCTTTCTTCAATCCTAGTCAGTATAGTGGAACAAAGCACTGAAATCCCACCATGTGGGTCTTTTATTTTCACATATGACGTGGAATCCAAATGGTTCCAAAAAAGTCGCCATACTTTTTCCTAGAGGTTTTCCTAGAAGTTCTGTCTATGGTGGTCAGTAATACTGAAAAGATACTGAAACTGAATACAGACAGGTTGGTCTTTAGTCTGAAAAATTTCATGTCACTTACATCAATCAAAATGCACTTGAAGGTTTGGATTGTTTTTTAACACTTGCACTTCATTGGACGTATGAACTAATGCTTGAAAAGAAAGATTTAAGACTGCGGAAAGTGATTTTGTTTGACACGGTGAGAAATACAACTAGATAATGGCACAGAGATGTTTGTTCCCGCCGAGCAAATCAATCAGTCATGAGCAAATATTACAGATTTTATTTTGAGGAATTTCTTATCTGTAGGAAGGAAACGGAAGGGATTACAGGGTGTTTACATTACTATGTGAGTTTTATACACTCTGATAACATATATGGTAACTTAAATATGTGTGTTTCTCAGCAGTTTTTGTTTTTGGGTTTATTTGTTTTGGGGAAAATAGCACTGGACATTTTTTGGTTTTATTAGACACCTTTACCTTTACCTGCAACACCAAATTGTGCGTCAAAATTGCATCAAATTGTATCACTACTAATCTTTATTTTTTTATTTTAAATTTATTTAATTTATTTATTTTATTCGAATCTATTATAGTATTAACATTTGGAATTGTTTTACCCAGTTTTCAAAGTCATATTGAAAGAGTATTCAAATCATGAAGTCTCAAATTTCAATTTTAGATTTATTAAAATAACATGCTACTTGAAGAAAAAATCATATTAATGTGGGTTAAGCTGCCTTTAAAGCAAAGGCTTGCGCTTGTATTTTGTGTTGCCTTTGGACCTTGTAAAAAAATTACAATTCAGAACAAAATTGATGCATTTTACATTTATTTCATTTATTGCATATTAATTGTGATTTAGTTTAATTGTTTTTAATCATGTTATGTAGTATCATGTTTATTTTTCCTTTATAAATAAATGTAAAGTAATATAGTGCTACTAAAAGTTGTCAATTATAAAAAAAATAATAGTATCAGACATATGACTATTATTCTAAAGAAAATGTGCTCACAGCATAATTGCTAAATACTGTAAGTATTAAATTCACTCTAATAAATGCACTACATTTGTGAACTGGAAATGATAGCGATACATATGGAACCACTGCAGAGATGCATCTGTTCACGCAGATGTAGCCTGACATGATACGTTTAATGCATTCAGTCTTTAATTTCCAGTAATTCTTTAACACATACATCCGTTCTATAGAATTCACACAGCTATGACGCGTCAAATCCTCCGAAATCTAACACAACCTGACAGGAATATTTTTGAAGAAAAAAAAAGAAAAAATATAAAAAAAATACACGTTTTATGCACAACAAACACAGTTTCTGAGCCATGAAAGTGCAGAAATGACATGTAGTTCTGAAGAAATGTGAAATGTATTTTTGTAAAATAATGAAAAAAATGATGTATGTCGAACTGTAAATATAAATACAGTGTATATATATATAAATATATAGAGATTGTTGCATCGCTCTTTTTTAGAGATCCGGTTTTCTGGGACTGTTTAGTTGTGTTTCCTCATGCAGTGTGTGTAGTGATGGTCTGACAGTCTCTGTAGCTTTGTATTTGATCTCAAGTGATGATCTGTTTTCTTCTGACCTGTTTGTTCGTGTCATGCACTGTGGATTTGTTCTTTAACTGCTTCTATACTGTTTGCTGTGGTTTTCCTTCTCTCCATAAGTGCCCATTTTCTCTAATAATGACCTTTATCCTTGATAGGTGTAAATAATGACTGTTGAAAACACTCAAAGGGTTACTAGTTATCTTTTTTGTTAAAGTATTTTTCAAAGTTCAAGTAACAAGTTTAACTAAATACGTACTGTTATATCTCTCCAAAGTCATATTTTGAATTCATAATGAACAGTTTGCATCAATGTCTCCATCTGTTTGCATTGCAATTGTAGTCATAATTTACATTTTCAACTCAAAGAGCTTTAGTTGAGGCACTTGCAGGAAAATCAATTTCAATTTGCTTGGCTGATTATTTTTTTTTTAACCCATTGTAATAAAAGTAGCTGACTGGAATGTTATGTTAAAGCGTTGGTTATTTCTGATGTTAAAACATTTACAGTGTCCCCAGAAGTGTTTGTACACATAAATGTACTTGTTTGAAAGTTAGTTTAAGAGGTAATTCAATTCAGTTGGTTTTGTTTTACTATAAATAATTTAATCACATGGTGTTGCTGTGATGTTGGGGTTTTTTTGTGTTTGTGTTCTTTTTTGGTAAACATGTNTACTTGTTTGAAAGTTAGTTTAAGAGGTAATTCAATTCAGTTGGTTTTGTTTTACTATAAATAATTTAATCACATGGTGTTGCTGTGATGTTGGGGTTTTTTTTTTGTGTGTGTTCTTTTTTGGTAAACATGTAATTGCAGCTGATTCCTGTTGATGTTTTTCTAGATATTTTCAAGAATTGTTTTTGTTATATACACACAGACCTAAATATGTGTGTAAAAGTGTAAATGAATAGATGAGGATGTTTGTGCATACATAATTGGAATTATTTTGCTTGTTTTGGCAAAAACAAAATCATTAAGACCATAATTACTTATAGATTCATGCACACACACACACACACCATTTTATTTTTACTTTTATTTTATTAGCCATAATAGCAGTTTTACCACTTCAGTTTTGTCTATTTTATTCATTGTGATTGTTTATTTAGTTTCCCTAATGAATTCTAAGTCGATTGGTATTCATGCTTTATTTGTTTATTTATTAATTATAATTTATTTAAATTATTTTCTTCTCCTAATTTAACTCATTCAAAAACCTTTTGTGAAACCAAATCTGTATTAAACTGTTGTGCCCTTCAATTATGTTACAAGATTCTGCAACAAAGTCTATTTTCATTTTCAAGTGAATACATTTCAAAGGAATATCACAGAAATGTGTGGATTACTACCCAATAAAAATGCTTGTTTGCACAATGTATTGTTAAGCTTGTTTGTTTTATAGTGCGAATATACATTATATTTTTAGAATATACAGTATAGCTGTTTATTGCAATTAATGACAATTTTTCTTTGATCATTGTTTCTTCACAGACCATACGATTGCTTAATCCAGTCGTACATATAGCATCCGTAAGGCTATTTACAATTCCACGGAAATCTTCTGCTGAAGAAGTGCTGGACTCATAAATTAAACCAGCTTCAGATTCCTCTCTGAAGTTCTTATATTAATACTAATCAACCCACTGCATGCTCAGAGATCAAACTGTTGATGCTGTGAAATCCAAAGTATAAAAAGTATCTATGCAAGAAAGGGAATTAGTTAAAAGTACATTTTTATACCCCCGCCGCTGCCTTGATGCTGTTGTGTATGAGCTGGTGTGATTTCGAGCGAGGGCAATGGGACGACGAACACACACTGTGAAGGAAATCGGATTTGATAAGAAGAACACTTTGTTTCTTTATTTATTTTATGTGCCAAACAACATGAATGCATAATGAGGTGTCAGCCTGCTAAGACGGGCCCGCGTAAGATCCACAGTCCGTGCAATTATATACAATCACTCCGTATCTACCCCTCTGATGACAGCATTGTTGGACAACAATTGCTGTTTAATTGAGGTTGCCACACTGACGGGCACGGCACTTCTTTAACTGTCAGGTGCTGTGCCATTCAAGATGCCACTGGACGGGCTTGTCAAGTCTTAATTATCCCTTGACATCTTTTCTCGCCGGCTCATCCCTTTTACCGCTAATCCTTTGTTTATATTCTCATGCAATTTCTTACTGCTGCTTTTCTGAAAGCTGAGAAACACAATTCTTCCCGTCAGATCTGGAGAGCTGGAGCTGTACGTGTGATAATTTCCTGTAAAGATGGAAAGTTTTTTTTTTTTTTTACTCAAAATGAAGAAAGCTAATTTTGTTTGCTTGTAGTCATGAGGCTTTTTTGTTTAATTCAGTTTCTATTTTTTTTTTTACAAGGTCAAGTTGAAGTCAAAATTTTATTCACCTTTCAATGCTTGTAAATTTTTCATGCCTTTTTGTTTGTTTGTGTTCTGTGTGAAAATGCAAAATATAAAACTGTTTTAATGATACTGTGAAACATTGATTCACTAGTTTAATTTGTTCCGTGGTCAAGCAAACGCTGAACTAACACTTTGCTCTTGTTGTTCCATTATTTTCTAAATAATTTCCAAGAATTGTCACAAGATCTTACTTTCTTGAAAAAAAAAATATGTGTAAATAGTGTAAGAAAAAGAAAGAAAAACTTAAGCTAAGTGACAAATCTTAAGATTCATGAAAAGAGAATCTGATGGCTAAGAAACATTCTGACGTCACTGTCCATCTGATGCTCGAATCTCAATTTTTGCTCATGCGTTAGAGCAATTTGTGCTTGAAATTGTTGCCGTTGGTTATATTTTGCCACCTTTTTAGCGTTTGGAGAGACAAACAAATACTTATTATATTAGTAATAAGCAGAAACTTGTATAGAACTTTATACACTTCTAAATGCTTTCAACTTGAAAAACTTTTCACTTTTCAAAACTTTTTTTTTTACAATGCACAGAAATATTTATGTTTCGCAGAAAAACAAGCTTGCTTATATGCTGGTAAAGCAGAATCCATATAAAATCATGTTTGATGCGAAACTTTGAAAAAGACATTAAGCAGGAATATATTTACTGTTAGCCGAGTGATGAAATCTGCTGAATGTGTTATTTTATATAAACTTATATGCACTCTTTTGCGTAGTTTTTTTTTCTCTTTAAAACTTGTGCCTATCTTTATAACTGTCTTTGCTTTTTTCTTTTATGTTTTTAATTACTTTTTAAAAACATGAATGAAATATTTAATGCCCTTCATCGTGTAGGGCAAAACATTTCCATATTGTGATTCTAACTAGTGGGTAAAAAGTAGATGATCTTTACCGGATCAGTGGTGTGTGTGTGTGTGTGTGTGTGTGTGTGTGTGTGTGTGTGTGTGTGTGTATGGAACTCATGCAGGATAAGCGTTACTATTCTTCGCTTATGTCATTGAAGTTTGTAATTGAAAAAAAAAAAAAGAAAATCAATTAGTCAGGAGAAAAAAAAGTTGTTTCAAATGACGTGTGTAACATCAACTGTTTAAAATGGAAGATGATTTGAGACAAGATGACTGTAGAGTTGTATTTACTTTGATGTCCCTTCGGGGGGTCCGTAAACTTGAACTTCCTCGGTTTGGGGAGCATAAAAATCTCGCCACCTTGTGGCTGAAAAAGAAACTGTGCTTTTTGTTAGACAACTTTGAATAGTGACATGTCAACCAGCTTTATTTTCTTGCCTTTTGTTTTCTTGTAGTTTCAGTGAGATCCTGTTAACATAATTAAAGTCAACCCAACGCTGTCGTTTCTCTCTCACCTATGCTCCATCCACACCCTTGGATCCCAACAAGAATAGCACGTCTGTGTATCTGCGTGACCTTTTGTATCTTTTGTTAAGCTTTTCTTTCTTGTGATCTGTGATTCCATTCTGAAGGTGCCACAATCTCTATATGGTGCTGATTATCATCTATATATGCCATCCGGGCATCCCTAACCATTTAAAATTCAAAGGGCCATAAATTAATGAATACTTATCTGCGCACCCCTGGCCTTGGTTTTCTGCTTCAGGCCCTGTTAGGTTTAATAATGGTGGGATGAGCAGAGGTTGCAGGGAGGCAGAACGTGAGACCCTTTGTGGCCGTGGATGTGGGTGGCACTTTCAGCAGCAGACAGGCCGATTGGAAGCATCACTATGCAGCACGGTGAAGCTGTTTGTTTGGGGTGGTTGTGACACCCTCAGCTTGGGGGGATTTTAATGAGCTCCCCTGGGACAAGCATTAGTGCTTTAATATCCTGAGCAGAACAGGGGCATCCAAACACACATCTGTGCTGTCAAAAGCTATAAGCGGACACACACACACACACACACACACACACACGTGAAAACAAAGACCACATAAACCTCTGAAAACATTCAACAGGATCCAAGGGAACAATATGCGACTAGTTTGTCATTGTTGTTCTTGTTGTTGTTTGCATTAAGGCTGTACTTTTATGACAATATTGACATTTTATTGTTTCAATTTTTTCTCTTTTGCTTAATTAATAAGTTAATGTGAACGTATTTCTCTTTAAGACCAGCTTTTTCAGTCGATTAAATGTATTCTTAATGTAACTGTCTTCTGTATTCCCTTGTAAAGTATTTGTTTCGGAGTATTAGTATGCAGCCTATTGTTAAATTAAAATTGGATAAAAGCAAATACCTTAAATTTATGAAAGCAGATCTCATGGATTATTCTTTATAATCTCCTTAAATGGGGATTTACACAACTTCGAATTAATCGCCATGATATTTAATTCTGCAATTGTTGAAGTAGCAATAAATAAAAACAGGGCATAAGAGAATATAAGAGAGAGAACAATCACAGAAGGGAACTAGGGTTATTGTGTGTGTGTGTGTGTGTGTGTGTGTGTGTGTGTGTGTGTGTGTGTGTGTGTGTGTGTGTGTGTGTGTGCGCGTGTGTGTGTGTGTGCGTGTGTGAGAAGGAATGAGAAGACTGAGAGACCATGAGAAAGAAAGAGATTGAAGAGTGAAAGACAGTCAGACAGAGACAGAGAAAGAGAGTAGGCGAGAAAGAGAGGGGGGGGATATATGTGTTAGAATACAAGAACGAGAGAGAGAGATCAAAGAAAGAAACAAATAAAAGAGGAAATGATGGAAAGGAGGAACGGGTGACAGGAACAAGAAAGAAAGGAACAACAAGCCAACAAGGAAGAAAAAGAAGGGGAGGGAGCAAGGTAGGAGGGATGGAAGGAAGGAATACGACACATATGTAATGCTTAATGTGTTTGAGAAAAATGGTTGTTTTGGAGTCAAATAGATAATGAAATGTTTGTTTCTGTAGCTGAATGTGTCGAGCCTGTCATAGGTTAAATGGCTAGTGAAAAGAACAACAAGGCCAATCTGATTTTGTTTATCTTGGACAAGCTAATTAAAGTGTCACAATTCATTATCCAGCCCGTGCTCCACCTTGTCAGATGGAAAATAGGAGTATCAATCATTTTCTGGCCCGGCTCAACCTTTTCCCCGTGCGGATCTCATTGGCTGCTGTCGTGTCGGCCCCGTGTGAGGCTTCGGTGACGGATGGGGTCCTTCCCAACACATGTCAATTTTCTTCATCTTTTGTCTAAACACTGTCACGTAAGCAGGGCTGCTGGTGGGCTACAGGGAACACACTGTGCGTGTCAGAGAAGGGTCGCGTGCCCTTGTTTTGACTTTAGCCGTCATATCATCATGTGGTGAACGGTCATGTGGCTCTGCTGGACTGTCGCTGCTTTGACAGCTGACACACACACACACACACACACACACACACTGCTTGTTTTACATCTAGCTTTATATCATTTATTGTAGTAATATGAGTTGCGAAATTTGTACAGTATTGCAGATATTGTGTGTGTTCAGTGCAGGTAAAGAATTTATATGTTCAAGAAGGAAGTATTGAACAAAACCAAGAATGAATGAAGAAACAAGCAAACAAATAAACAAGGATGATGGAAGGAAGAGATGGTCAAGCGAGCAAGCAAACAATGCAACGAAGGAAGGTAGGGTGATACAAACAATCAAGGAAAGAAGGAAGCAGCAATGTAAAAAGGAGTGATCAAGCAAGCAAACAAACAATGAATGAAATAAGAAACAACAAATGTAAGAAAGGAAGGATAGAACAAACAAAACAATAAGGAATTGGAAATTCAAACAAGCAAGGACAGAAGGAAGGAAAACAGATAGGAAGAAGCAAACAAACGGGGAAGGTTGTAAGGAAGAATAGAACGGATGGAAGGGACAATCAAACAAACAAGGAAAGAAGGATGAAACAAACAAACAAAGAGGAAAAGAAGAAATCAAGGTGCAATCAATCAAACAACCAAACAAAGATGGATGGATGAATGAAATGAAGGAAGGAAGGATCAAGCAAAGAAGGAAGAAACAAAGAAACAGACATTGAAGGATGAAAAGGAGGCATGAGGGAGGAAAGGAAGGTAGAATGGACATACAAACGAGAGACACAACCCAACAAGGATGGATGGATGGATGAAAAGAAGAATGGAAGGAAGGACGCATGGACAAAGAAACAAGAAAGAAAGGACAGATTGAGCAAAAAGGCAAGCACACAAACAAGGTAGAAAGTAAATGAAGGAAACTAAAAAAGGAAGAAATTGACAAATGTACAGTATTGCCTTTAGGTATTTATCTGTATCACAAACTAGTTAAATATTTTAGATGGACTGCGTGTAGATTATTTTGGTGCAAATGCTTTTTTGGTTCTAAAGTGTCCGACTAAAGCCAAAGTGGCACATAATGCTTTACTGTTCAGTGGAACGAAGATGCAGAGCATAGTATGCAACAGCAAAGTTTGGTATAACCATTATATACAGTATTGTAGTAACACATTTTTAATTATACATTAAATTATTCATTTTAGTATTAATAGGGCAGTTGTGGCCTAATGGTACAGTGTTAAACTTTGGCCTAAATGTTGTTGAATTCTGAGTCAGAAGTCGCTTCAAAGCATCAGCCTCATAAATGTAAAGCGTTTATTAATCACTAATTATTAATAATTTAATAATTAATAATCAAGTATTATCTGTACGTAAGTATATCAGTCTGTCTATCTATTTACTTCTCTCTCTCTCTATCTCTTTCTCTCTCTTTATCTCTCTTTCTCTCCATCTCACTTTCTCCCCCTCCCTATCTATTTCCATCTACTCTTCTCTTTCCTTCTCTCTTTGACTATTTCTCTTGCTCCCCTTTCCTTTTCTTTCTTTTTGTCTTTCTCCCTATCCATCTCTCTCTCTTTCTCTCTCTCTCTCTCTCTCTCTCTCTCTCTGTCTCTTTTTTTCTCTCTCTCTCTCACACACACACACACANCAGAGTGCAAAGTTTGCTGAAGATTCCAAACAAACACAATGGATAAAGGCAGAGTCAGGGGAAGAGAAATTCAAGTCACAGGAGAGAGAAGAGCTGGTCATGGAAGAAGAGATGCAGGCCAACGAGGAACAGCAGGAGGCCAACAAGAGAGAGGAGAAGGAAGAGCAAGACAACCTCGCACCGCCATTATAGACAAGATGCGTCTGAGATGAGACGAGATGAGATTTCTCAAATGCTAAAACACATTACACAAATGTTCCCTGGATGTTACCCAATGTCTAAACACAACACCCGTTTCTACTACACCTTCTCACTTCAAAACTCAAACCTTCACACCAAAAGAGCAGCTCGAAGCTTTCAAAAATGTAAACACAATACACATCATTGCACACTACAGCAAAACAACTGAAAACACAATTCTCGGTTGGTGAGAAGATTCCTTGATTCATAACCGTCAATGCATATTCGTAGAAATTTTACAGTAATGGAACGTTAGAATATGTTAGATTTCTGCAGAGGATTAGGCATTTAGATTTTTGAGTTTGACATGAGGAGTATATATCAATAGAAAATACTGCATGTGCACTACTGTAACAACTCAATGCAAAAACAGAATTTATGCGCACAACAGTACTCTTGAAAACATGATCAGGGTGTGAAGTCCTATTTACGTTATTCACACCACACACACACCACAATCACTGTGCGGCATCATGTCGCTGAACTGCACCGGGCCACATCACCATTGCCAGGCACCGTGGGAAATTGCCTGTAATGGTGAATCCATACTTGGAAGGCCTCCACAGGTTCTCTCTAGTGTATGGCTGTCTGTCATAAACCTTCATATACCGTCTAGTTGATAGTACTAGATCCATACTTTGTATGTCCACAATTATATGTATTTTGCATTTTGCATCACATGTATACATATGTGTATACATACAGTTGTTAAGTAGAGATTGTAGATAGTATTACAATCTCTAGTTGTAAAATGTGTCTAGTTGATAGTACTAGATCCATACTTTGTATGTCCACAATTATATGTATTTTGCATTTTGCATCACATGAGCTTTTATTTGAGAATATGAGCAGAGTTCTTCTGCAACTTATGTTTTAGCAAGGACTAATGTGTTTAGAGTTATGAGAACGGAGGATTGTGTTTTGTGAATTGTGTCCTCATGTGAAATGTGTTTATGGTATTGGAGAATGATGGCTAGATTTGGTAAATGTGTTTAGATGACTGGTCATTTGGTTTAGGGGATTTAGGGGGAAAACTGTAAAACAATAAGCATGAATGTAAATATTCTTAGGTATAAATTTATTTTTAGTACTACAAAATCAATAATTGATAAAATATATGTACTTTAAGATGCTTCCTCATCAAAATAAAATGATGTTGAGTTTAATTTTTAACAGGTCTTTGGAGATATTCTAGATAATTAAAGCCCCTGTAATTACATTTTCAGTCTTGTGTTTGACAGATACTTTTATTATTAAACTGTTGTAATCAGTAACGCACATCTCCCCATCAGCATTGCAAAGTAAAGCGTGCTGCTCTTTTTCACACCTCATGCTGAGATTTCACCACAGGCTAAAGAAGGATTATTAAAGTGATACGGGTCCACCCTTTGGATCTCTAGAAGGACGGGCTTTCAATGTGCCTTCAAGATTTCTCCATTAAATAAGCAGTTACTATTACACTGACCTCGGGCAGACTGTAAATCTGTTCCACTACATTTCAAATGATTTTTGTCTCTCAATTCTTTCAATGTATTTTTGTGCCTATATCACATACTGAGTAACTGTGAACTGTGAACATGGTACTTATGTACGCACATTACAGAAGTGTATTTTATTTCATTATAATTAATTATGACAAAGTTAATATAACTCTATAAGGAAGTTAATTTAGAGGATCTTCTGTTAATATGATTAGTAATATATTAACATTTTAAATTAATAACTTAAATTACATAATGCTAATTGCTCACAAGTACATTCTGCTTTTAATCTATAACTGCATAGTGCCACCTATGGTTCGATTCGGTACAATGTTTGTTCAATTATTTATGGTACAGATAAGCATGCATATAAAATTTAGCTTGGATGTAAGCAATGTCTAATGAGCACTTAATTGCTTTACTCAAATGTGTACACATACAGTTGTTAAGTGGAGATTGTAGATAGTATTACAATCTCTAGTTGTAAAATGTGTCTAGTTGATAGTATTAGATCAATACTTTGTATGTCTATAATTATATGCATTCTTTAAATCCATGCTATAGCTCTATTACGCGGTCTGTTTGAAGACATGATATATCCACATGTGGTTCGAGTTTTGTGTGTATTAGATGTATGGTTAAAAGTTAAACATTTACATCAGTAAACATCACAATTAACGAATTGTAACTTTTGATCTACCATTTCTTAAAAAATCCAAACGTAATGGTAATCTATAAGGAGACTTCTCAAATTCATATGAAACTGGTTTGGTCTTGATTGGACAAAAAAAAAACCATGGCTTGTTCATTCCTGGTTTGGCACAAATTATGCAAATGATTGCGACACAATCATGACCTCCATTTTGCATCAATTTTTAAAATATAAAACCTGATGTTTTCAATATTTAACGATTGGTGGTACGCTAAACAGTTGCATACTCAAGGGGTTAATAGTGATTTATAATACATTATTGCTACTTTTGCACTTCTGGTTGGACCTAACTGCATTTCGTTGTCTTGTACTTGTACTTGTCAATGACAATAAAGTTGAATCAATCAATCAATCAATCAATTTAGAACCATTTAGTGTCCAATGTGTGTCACGTTTTGTATCAGAATAATACAGTATAAAGTAAAGTGAGCAAGATTGTCAATATGCAGGAATCTCAAAACTCTCAGTTTGAGCCTAAACCAATAACAAGCAACACAAAAAACAAGTTTACACATAAATATTTTCTAATACAAAAGCCAATACAACACAGTTGTATATTCTTCTTCTTATATAACTTCCATAGTTTTTCTATCATTATTATTTAATTACTGGGTACATTCTGGTAACTTAACGGCTAGAGAACGTGTTACTTCAAAGTGATTTTAGTTTCACAGCCTGTAGGATAATTTGGCAATATTAAACACTATTTTTAGCTCGAACCTGATCGTTTCTGGGGTTTAGATGAGCCGTCGCTTTGGATGATTATTTGACGATTGCTTAGTCAAGCGATTCGAAGAGCCATCTTTAAATCTTGCTTTTGGTCCAGTTACTAAATATGGCTCACATTCTTGCTTCAAGCTTATGGGATGTTTACATTGCTTATCTGTGTCTGTGGTTGCTAGCTCAGCAAAAAGAGCTGGATAGAGTTCTGCTCCCTGTCTGTGCTCTGAGGGATTACAGGGAAGCCCTGGAAGGAAATCCTGCATCAGTTCCACTCTGATTAGCCGTCAACCATGTAAAAGCACGGTCACTGTCATGCAGAAGCCAAAGTGATTTGCTTTAATAGCGAGACAACCCAGCCTCTGTTGAAGTAATAAATACACAGTGTGCCAGAGGCCAGTGAACGTGAACAGCCTAGGAAAGAGACCTGGAGGACCTGTGAAGTCCAGCTTCTAAATACAAAGCAGCATCTATTTTCTATTCAGCTGAATCTGTCTGGTCATCAAAGAGAATGGGGGTTTAAAAATGATGTCTTTTGAAAGAATAAACAATGGGAAACATGTTCAGCAAAACTAAACATGAGCTCAGAAAACTTTACTTTACATTACAATTCATGACGTTCTTTCTCTAAATGCATCCAATGACATTCAGAATGTCAATTGCCCCATATGTCCCAGCCACCGACCCATCCCCATACCCCCCAGAATTTAGGCCCAGGCCATTTTGATGCTGTAACCAAATGTAATTAAACGTAGTTCAATCATCAATTGAACATGAAAATATGTTTGTCTATTTGTTAAAAAAATTCTCATCTAAATGACATATTGTACATTCTTGGGTTAAATTCGGATAAAAAATCTACAATTTAAAATCAAATGAAGTTCATGGGCGTAGAACAAAAAAAATTGCTTGTCTAAAATGAATGTTCAAAAAACTATGGTCTAAATAATCTAAGTGTAAATTATTAGCCATAGTTATTATTATTATTAGCCAATTATTGGCCAGACAGATTTCTGATCCTAACACCACATTTAAAACGATGTGAAGATATATCAAAGCATGACAAAAGGAAGGTTTGAATAAAATTCTGTAATGAAATGCAAACTAGACATACTGTACTTGGGTCATTGTACAAAGCTTTGTCTCACAAGTTTTTTGGTACTGGTTGATGATTATGTTAATGCCATCTCAGCAAATCGTTCACTGCCTCCAGTGAGGAAATTATTCCACAATGAAATAATTAAAATCTTTTTGCGATGCTTGTGTTCTCTTGCAAA
>SOMO01000029.1:179842-198693 GCA_028128575.1 Paedocypris carbunculus | reverse complement strand
GGGCAGGCCCCATCACTATAGAAACACCATGATATCTCTCTCTCTTCTGTGTTTTTTAGACCATCTCGTGGATTCTTTCTCTACTGAGACTATTAAGATTGCAGAAAATTGCATTATGAAAATATATTTAAAAGCAACTTCTCTTCTCACTTCTCCTGATAAATGCACTTATTTAATTACTTGACTTTATGTTAGATTTTCGACTGCCTACTGCTCGTCTGTGCTTTCTTACTACATTTGTCACATGTAAAATCTCACTTCTTTTTCGTTTTTAAGAAAAAGAAAAAGAAGTCGGTGCACGTCATGACGAACGGACGCGATCCTTCTCCTAACCACTAGATGGTAGTAGTTAGTCATAAAACAAACTGTGCGTCCTATCAGGGAAGAAATACTACAGCTTCATCTCTCCAAACGGTATGTTTGGCTGTTTTGAACTACTTTTTAGTTTTAGTTGAAAGTATTAGTTTGAAACGTAATATAACGTATAGTTATAAAACCCTAATTTGCACTAGTTTCCAAACCCATAACCGTTAAACTATTCTAGACCAAAACATTGATGGGGGCGTGTGACCCATTTTGCGTTGCAAACATTTTGACGCAGTTTTGCATAATGATTATAATATGCTTATGATGAAAATTGAGAAACACTGAAAAATGGGAACAACGTAAATTCGGAGTTGACACTAATCGACATCTGTAGCACTTCTAAACTGACCGCTTGTTAAGTTGTCCTCTTGCTATGTAGAACATCATGTTTATACTCAACTCATATTTTTCTGAAATTTCTGGTTTCAGATTATCTATTTATTTCAATAATCATGTCTGAACAAAGATCATTTAAGAATCCATATTCAGATTACACTGGTCCAGGATGTGTACAAGATTTGTTTGACACGCAGGGAAACGTGAGTATTAAATGCATAAATGTTTGTGTGTGTGTGTGCGCGCGCGTGTGTGCGTGTGTGTGCGCGTGCAAGCGTGCCTGTGTGTGAGAGAGATTTCATTTTCTTTATTTGTCTATTCTTGATCTTGACTTTTCAAATAACTAATTTATTTGTTTTTATTTGGTATTGTTTGTTTGTAGTTGACCCATCACTTCTCCAGCTGTATTCGGAGTAAGATCACTGAACTTCTGGCCGTAATGGAAAACGGTCTGAAGAATTCAGACCCCAGAGACTGTTCCAGCTACACTGGCTGGACTGGTGAGAACAAACTTTATTTACACAATCAATATGTTTTATTCTGTTTTCTGCAAATTTGTATTTTTTCAGTTTTTGTTCACTGTCAGTTGGTATTTTATTATAGGGAAAAATACAATTATGTTCATGGAGATACGGTCTGATATTGATTTATCTGCGGCGCTAATTTAGTCAATTCACACTTTCGTTTCAACTCTGAGTCTTTTCTTTTTTGACTGGAGCTAATAATAAAAATAAATAAGCCAGTCATTAGCATATGAAACAGAATGCAAATTTTACAACTTGGTTTTTTGAAAAAGCCCCGGCTAAGCTTCATTGCTCTCAGTTACTCATAATTGCTCAGACAAACCCGACAGAATTAGTTCCCTTTAAATTCTAGAAACAAACCCACATTTAAATTTTTTGTTTTAAATTATACATGTTGTCCTAACTCGTTAAATTCTAGAATTATTACATTGATTATTTTTTACTTAAAGTATACAATTTATTTACAAAATATTTAATTATGAAACTATACATGTATATGCCTTTATATAAGATAGATAGATTCGTAGATTTAAAACGTTAAACTGGGTGTGGTACTGCAAATCAGATATTCTTTCAATTAAACTGTTGAACACATTTCCTCTCCTCACCTCCAGGTATTGCTCTTCTCTACCTGCACCTTCACTCCATTTATGGAGATCCGTCTTACCTGCAACGAGCTCTGGATCATATCAGCCGCAGCTTGAAGAGTTTAACCAAGCGCTGGGTGACCTTCCTGTGCGGGGACGCGGGGCCATTAGCTGTGGCGGCAGTGGTTTACCATCGCCTGCAGAGGAGCCAAGAGGCTGAAGACTGTGTGAACAGGTGTGTTGGCTTTTTGGCCTAGTTTATGTTAGAGAATTGCACATCATCTGTTTAAGTAATTTTATTAAACCAAATTAGAAAATCCAGCAAACTCACCACTTCCTCTGTTTGTTAAAAGAGAAGGTGTGGCCCTTAGTACAGCCATTTATAGGTTTGGACCAGTTCCATTTCGGATATTGGGCGATAGCGGTATACATTTTTTGATAAGATAAGCAAGGTTAAGGTAAATAAGATAAACTTGGGTCTGTTTTGCCCTTTTCATGTTTATGAAAATGAAGTGAGGTTTACTTCTATTTTATTGTTCCCCCTTCAAGTCAGGCATTTGGGTTGAGCCCTGACTGTCTAGGCAGGAAACTAGGCTATACAAACTAGTCCATTTTGATTATGAGGAAGTTGAAATGTCGTTGGGAACTGTTTGATTTATGTACGAGTTAATGTAACAGAGCCGATTAAGCCAAAGGCAATTTAGTTGTCAAAGTTTGATTTTCTTATTCCAGTCTCACACACACACACACACACACACACACACACACACACACACACACACACACACACACACATATACATATATAGAGCCGACACACAGATTCTCTTGTTTTATTTATGAATAATGAAAATAAATCGTACCAATAAATTTTTCAAGTCATCCCTTAAAGTTATTTTGCAGAAATAAGACAACAGACACACAAACACAAACACACCATTTGCCCGACAGAATAGTGGCAGCCAAATGCATCAGCGTCAACGCACATCTAAGGATCCTTACGATACACAATTTCACCTGAAACGCATGCTTTTGGACAGTGTGCGGAAACTGGAGACCTGGAAGAAACCCTGGAAAGCATGGAGAGCACATGCAAAGCACTCCGCACAGAAAGTCCCCGGTCGACCACAAACTCACACCTTGACTCACAAACAAAACCTTCTCGCTGTGAGAGATAAGTTTGTGGCCAAACGACACTTTTGAATGTATAGTCAGTTTCTAGCCATTATCACATAGATTTCAATACAAACACATACAAAATTTCAATTTTGGAATGAGAGATCATTTGTTTAGCTAGTTTTAACTCTGCTTTATTGATTATGCATTCAATTCAGCGATTATGGAAAATCCAGAGGGATGTAACATGCCATGGATGAAATGCCACAAAAACCCTCCTAATTACATAACACAATTAGGTGGACAACTAAAGGTGGATACTCTTTTATTTTATTTTTTTTTTTTTTTTTTTTTTTTATCTTTGTCTACTAGTAAACTGAAATGCATGTAAATCATGTTACTCGTGTTCTGACACTAATTGTTAAAACTTTGGAGATGTAAAGAGAAGTGAAAGAGCAAAGCATCACAACTATTCGTGTTTTTTTCCCTTTCCTGTTTTTGACGGTTACATTTCCCAGAGGATCTTATTGTGGTCAGTTTTCTGGATTGTTTTCAGGGTGTTGCAGTTGCACCAGTCAGTGGTGCGGGGGAAAGATAAACTTCCTGATGAACTACTCTATGGTAGAGTTGGATATCTTTACTCTCTGATCTTCATCAATCAGCAGTTTCAGCAGGAGAAGATCCCCATTCAATACATTCATCAGGTCAGAAGAGTGTGTGTGTGTGCGCGTGTGTGTGTGTGTGTGTGTGTCATCACAGCAGGACATCCTACCTCCTGGTTCTGTTTGCAGCAAGAGGGAGGATGGAGGAGCAGAGAGCAGCTAATTGTTAATAATTTTAATAAACGTTTTATATTTTATAATCCTGAATCGACTGTAAGCGTCCGAACAACAATTTTAAGGACCCACCAAACACTCTTTTTTTGAAGCAAAGTGTGTCTAATGGAGCTAAACACTGTGTATTGGATTGTCTTTATATGTAGTAATATTAGTATTAAACGCAAGACATTTATTGCTAAACATTGATCTGTCTCCAACATTTCTTAGCTAATGTGAAAAAAAGTTTATTTGATTCGATTAGACATAATTTAGAGCTTATTCAAAATCAATCTACATTCATTTAAACAAAATTTTGATCTGTGCCCACAGCTAATTTACATGTGTATTTATGATTCAAAATGCTGAACATATTGTCATTTATCAATAATTACTTTTAAACATGTTTCTATAATAACTCTATAGTGGGGACTCTATATCTAATGAATGGGCACCAAATTCTACTTGACACATTACACATTTTACTTTACTAGCGTATTACAAGGCTTGGAATTATGTTTGGTTTTTTCTTTTCTAGATTTGTGATGCTGTGTTATCTTCAGGGCAGAATCTGTCACAGAAGAACCGAATTCAGGATCAAACCCCGCTGATGTATGAGTGGTATCAGGAGGAGTACGTAGGGGCTGCTCACGGACTCTCAGGGATCTACTACTTTTTAATGCAGGTAACCACATTGCTTGCAGAAACATNTACAAGGCTTGGAATTATGTTTGGTTTTTTCTTTTCTAGATTTGTGATGCTGTGTTATCTTCAGGGCAGAATCTGTCACAGAAGAACCGAATTCAGGATCAAACCCCGCTGATGTATGAGTGGTATCAGGAGGAGTACGTAGGGGCTGCTCACGGACTCTCAGGGATCTACTACTTTTTAATGCAGGTAACCACATTGCTTGCAGAAACATTCCGGAACTTGTGACAGTAATTTTGTCAGGCTTACCCGATTTCCAAATTGTGTATTGCAATCAGTAGTATTTGCGGACATCAAAGGTCATAGGTTAAACCCCTGTGAAAGCATGACATTATTTGATTGTAAAAACCACAATGCAATGTCATTACTTTTTTTAGCCGGGTTTTGTGGCTGGGGAGGACAGGATTACCGCTCTAGTCAAACCAAGTGTGAACTACGTCTGTCAGCTGAAGTTCCCATCAGGCAATTATCCGCCATGTGTTGGGGATTCTCGGGATCTGCTGGTGCACTGGTGTCACGGCTCTCCGGGAGTCATCTTTATGTTAATACAAGCTTTCAAGGTACACATCTGCACGTCTGTATTCAATACATGCCTGTGTGAATTGTGAGTTCGAAATCTGAATTTTTAGTATGCAGATGTTAAAACCTGTATGCACAAACGTTACTTTAGAAATGCTTACACTGCCATCAAGTGTTGATAAGTAATATTACACATAATCACAGCATTCTATTACTGTGTATCGGCATTTCCTTTGTAGTTCAAGACCAATTATTGGTGTGTGTTTACACAAGGATCGTCTGTTTGCTTTGGTCTGGACCAATCAGACTGGCTGTTTTTGCTTTGGGTGGTTTACACACACTATATTGGGCCGCGTCTTTTTCTATCCGGTTCTTTTATGGCACCAGACTTCGATTCCTGCATTCTTACNACAAGGATCGTCTGTTTGCTTTGGTCTGGACCAATCAGACTGGCTGTTTTTGCTTTGGGTGGTTTACACACACTATATTGGGCCGCGTCTTTTTCTATCCGGTTCTTTTATGGCACCAGACTTCGATTCCTGCATTCTTACACAACAAATGTCCAAACCTAAATGGAATGTGTGAGTCAAAAATCATTTTCATTACATGGACGTTTGCCTCTGCAGGTGTTTGGTGTGAGGCAGTATTTGGAGGACGCTCTGCAGTGTGGGGAGGTGGTCTGGCAGAGGGGTCTGTTGAAGAAGGGATACGGGCTCTGTCATGGAGCNCTGCAGGTGTTTGGTGTGAGGCAGTATTTGGAGGACGCTCTGCAGTGTGGGGAGGTGGTCTGGCAGAGGGGTCTGTTGAAGAAGGGATACGGGCTCTGTCATGGAGCTGCTGGAAACGCGTACAGCTTTTTGGCTTTGTACAACATCACCCAAGATCCGAAACATCTCTACAGAGCATGCATGGTGAGTCTGGCCTTTATTCACAGGTCAAGGAGTTTTTTTATTCATCTTCTTAACCACTTTTCCTCATTATGGACCCATGGCATCGGGAAAGTGACAATAGGCGTGAGTGTGTGAATGTGTGTGTCTGTTTGTCCTGCTCTGTGAATGGTTGGCATCAATTCTGAGTGTGTTCTGCGCCAGCTTCNCCAACATAAACAAACAGGGTTACTTGATTTTTAGGTTTCCTTTACCGCCAAGGATGTCTGAGTAGTTTTATTATTTCTATTGGATTAAAGAGCATCTGAACAGGTGTTCCATCATTATGTCCCAGGGCCGCTTCAGTGTCCCGATGGACCCCAAATAACCACAGTTGACTTTATATGAAACCCAAAATTGGGTTTCTACTCATTTCTATTTTTTCACTTTTCTCTCATTTCTTCCCCCCGACTTATAAGAGGGTCTAAACAAAATACCACAATCTCACAGCTGAAGTGGGGGGGTCGACTTATAAGCGGATCGACTTATAAGCGAGTAAATACGGTATATACAAATATACTACATAAACATTTACCATTGTATCTTAATCTCCATTCTCCTATTAACTGTTTTTTTTTTTTTGTTATTTTGTATTAGACTGTCCCAGACGCCAGTGCTTTTCCTCAGCTTCACTGAGTTTGGGTAATCGGGTGCGCATGCACACACACACGACCACTGATTCTGCATGTNTTTTTTTTTTTTTGTTATTTTGTATTAGACTGTCCCAGACGCCAGTGCTTTTCCTCAGCTTCACTGAGTTTGGGTAATCGGGTGCGCATGCACACACACACGACCACTGATTCTGCATGTGCATCTGCATGGCTCTGACTTTTAGTGTTATAATGGATAACATGTGGAATAGCACACATTCGACAGAGAATAGACAGTTTTTATACGCTTANTTTTTTTTTTTTTGTTATTTTGTATTAGACTGTCCCAGACGCCAGTGCTTTTCCTCAGCTTCACTGAGTTTGGGTAATCGGGTGCGCATGCACACACACACGACCACTGATTCTGCATGTGCATCTGCATGGCTCTGACTTTTAGTGTTATAATGGATAACATGTGGAATAGCACACATTCGACAGAGAATAGACAGTTTTTATACGCTTAACTCTTGTAAGACATTTACAAGTAGTACAGTTTCACAATTTGAAAAAGTTCAGCTTTTTTTGTTTCACATTTGTTGATGATTTTCTAAATGTTTTGGTTTAATTACATTAAATTAATTGTGGTTAAGTGAGGTTTTTTTGACAAACAGTGATTTTATATTTAAATGACGGTTGTTTATTTTCCATTTTGGTCATGCCATGCTTGTTTCTCCACTAGGTGTAAAACTTGATCATCATTAATATATCATTCCTTAAAGGAGAGGAATTTTCTTTTATATGTATTTGTTTTCAGGTAATAGTACTAGACAAAGCTTAGATTCAAGAATGAATTATGTTCCGCTACCACTAAATATTGACTTCATACAAAGGGAAAAAATGCATTGTTGATGCATCAGGATCGATCTTGAAAGGGCCAATAGTAAAGCAGAATGAGGTCACATGGCACGACTGCACCGTGGGAATAATGTTTGCTCGACCAGAGTGTGATATTGCGTTGTGGCGCAATCCATTATGTTACGAGTATAAAAAGCAGGGAGTTCAGATGTGTTTTCCGCCTTTTCCTTCTATTATGACGATTTATTATTATTGTTAATTATCCATCTGGTTTTCATGAGCAAAGTGTGTTGACGATTTACAGATTTACAAACAAGGAACAACAGTTTATCATCAATAAAACCTGAAAATGAACGACTTTTACAAGGTGATTTTTATTGTACTACATCAAATTTGTTTAACATTCAGTTCAGAGCAACCAAAGACAAGAGCTTCTGCAGCCTCGTGATTGGACCGATCTGAACCAATCAGAGTCACTGCTGTTCAGCGTTAGAATATTTGTCATTGAACACAAGAGCTGAATGAAATATTTCTCATTTAATCACTGGACACAAGTAATATGGTGATTAAAAATAGTACATTAGATTAAATATTATCATCAAATTATAGTATTTCAGCAAATTTAAGCCATTCACCAATCAAGATTGGGTCACTCAATCTCTTATCAAGACCTCTGAAACGTGTCTCAAAACCCACTGCCATTGTTGGAGGGCAATGCTCGCTCCAAGTAGCTTTTTGAATCTTCTCACTTATTTTACAGCTTGATTTGCAGGCCTTTCATAGCATGGTAACTCGAGTGGTTGCAGTGCAACCTTACAATCCAATGCTTGCTGGGTGGATGAAGGTATTTAGGGTTTAAGACGTGTCAACCAGCCTTGAGGTGCTACTGTCCCGCTCAGAGGAACTCAAAGAAACTCGACACCCTGTGAAAGAATGACTAAATATAGAGCCCATCTGCCCAGGGCGAGGCTCCAGCTCCATGACTCCTGCAGCAATCCCAAGGAAATATCCAACCGAGGAGGAAAGGAAAACACATCTACTGAAACGAGTGTCTTATGCTGTCATTGTTTGAAAACTACAGTAGTGATTACAAAGGAAATGTTTCATTTTGAAAACGAAATACACTCTTTGCTTGTGGAGAAATTACACTTTTTGANCATCAGCCGGACCTAATTCTTTCAACAAAGGAAAACAAGGCTTTTCAGACCACCAGAAGCTTTGGGAAAGGAAGCTTAAAGCCCACACAGACAAGTAACGTCACACGCCCAATCATGGCTAGATTTTTGCATTGATGCATTTGTCCTTTTGTTTCGATGTTAGATTGTGTACAAATGTATATATGTAAGAACTTTTTATGCTGTGAAGCATCTTTTTAGCATATTTGATGTGCAAACCCTGTATCACTTCAATGTGCCACACTCACGGTTTCTGTCTTAGTTTGGTCTGTCTGGCTAGTTAAGATTGGCGGCGTATTTAGGTTCTTTTTTTTTTTTTTNGCATTGATGCATTTGTCCTTTTGTTTCGATGTTAGATTGTGTACAAATGTATATATGTAAGAACTTTTTATGCTGTGAAGCATCTTTTTAGCATATTTGATGTGCAAACCCTGTATCACTTCAATGTGCCACACTCACGGTTTCTGTCTTAGTTTGGTCTGTCTGGCTAGTTAAGATTGGCGGCGTATTTAGGTTCTTTTTTTTTTTTTTTCAAGTTTGATTGCTCTTTGTCAAACAATCTTATTAAACATTGCAATTTACACNGCCTACATTATGCAGCAAAAAAAAACAAAAAACATCCTAAACATTTATAATACAGGTAAAACGCTGACCAAAGACTGAGACATAATCTAAAAATATCTCAAGACCATGAACCCTGGAGAGACGACGGCCTTCTTTCCAACTTGACCTAAGAAAGTTAAAGAAGCTTCAAGGCATCACAAGCCCCGCCTCCTGACACTATTAGCATAGCATAAATAAGAAGCATGTGCACCATGGTTCAGGACCACTCTCCTGGGACTCCGGCTTCTTGACTGCCCCTCGCTCCTCCACCCCAAAACTGCATCATGGTGTGTACTTGGATTATTTTTCCTTCACCCTTTTTACTTTCAATTTTATCTTTTTTTTTGTATTCTTCAGACTCTAAATATATGAATAAAGCCACTTGCTTTGATGATAATCTTTTTAATTTTTTTGTTTTTTATAATTTAGCTTAAGTGGTTTGTGGAAGGACATTGACAACTATTACAAACTCAAATCTGTCGCTGCTTAAAAAGAAGCTGATTTGTTCGTTCCCTGGTTAGAGATATAATGAAGCTGGCATTTTGATTCGGCTTGTGGATTTTAATAAATTTGCAACGGTGATCTGAGCACTTGCTTGTAGGGATTTACACTGTGTTGTCTTTCTGGCAGGCTGCAGAATTCACTCCTGACCAGGTTGAGGGTGAGTGGACTTATTTACATCAAAAATAAAAACATGCTAACAGGTGTTTATTGAAAAATAATGTTTAATTTCTAAGGCTGTATTTGGGAACCTCAAGGTCACCGTACAATAAATTACAAGATGTTAAGCGTGTATACAAATTTGAAATAAAATGGTAGTTGTATTTTATGTTAAAACAATATTTAATGTAAGACATATTTTATTTATTACTANATTTAAAAAAGATATATTTAATTGTTATAGTTGTGTATATTGTCATACAGTATATATTAGATGTCACATATAGTAATAATAAGAAATTATAATTATATAATAATAGTTCTTTTTTTCCTCATGACTCAAAATGTAAACATTGTAAACATCAGCTTCAGTAAAAACTATATCTTTTTTGCAGTATAATATTTTATTGTAATTACAGTAATTGCTTATATTTATAATTTTAATTACATTTAATTACCTACTATATATTAAAATTACAGTGTGTGTACATTAATACATATTTGGACAAAAGTAGGATTTTTTCATGAAATTGTGAGGACGACCTAAAGTTGTGTTGCTATACTGAGGTGCAGGGAGCATTCCAGTGGTCTTGGTTTGGGTTACAATCCTGTCAGCATTCTTGTATTTATCTTGGGTCAGCTAAAGACCACCACAGCCATGTATGGCAAGAAGGACTTTCTCTGAGGGTATCGCCTGTCACATCCTGCATTAGGTGCCACCTTCACGCAACACAAGGCGCAGCTGCTGCGACACAGAAGCTGAAGGATGCTATTTTTCTGTCAGGATCAGTTTCAGCCGTGCGGAACAGAGTGCTAAGCTGTTTTTTTTATGCTTGGAATTTGGATAAGGTATTCAGTGTTAATAAATTATTTTTATAAAAAAAAAAAAATCAAAACACATCTNAACTCGCCAAACTATTGTTTAAAATAAATGCGTATATTTGTAGTTGAAGTCGTCCATGTTTCATTCTTACAATGTGCCGCACAAATAATTGTTTCTGTTACAGACTTCAAAGAGGCTTTTGGTCTCTTCGACAGAGTTGGTGACAGCAAAGTGGCTTTCAACCAGGTTGCTGACATCATGCGCGCCCTGGGCCAGAACCCCACCAACAAAGACGTGAAGAAAATCCTGGGCGACCCATCCGCTGATGGTATCATGTTTTGTTTGTTTATCAAAGCTTTAACACTGAGCTGCCCAACCTGCGGCACGCGGGCAGTGTCTGGCTCGTGAAGGTGTGATGTGCTACACTCTTTTATTTTCATATTCACACATTTGTTTTATGGTTTATTTGGCAGAAGTGGTTCTGTCTTCAGACAATTCTGAAGGAAAAACTAAGAGAAAAAAACTTTGCAAAATTGTGAAAAGAAGAAATGAAAAACGCCACTTCAGTCTGTCTGAAAATCAGTATAAGTCACGACTCAAACATTCTGAATTGGGTTTCTGAAAAACAACTGCAGATTTTTTGGTAATAGAGTCCGCCAATTAGTGTTTTTTTTTGTCTTTAAAAAAAAAGACCACCATTAAATGTAAAACCGAGACGTGGCATCCGCCATCAGTAATTCAGAATTGTGTGCACACAGACATGGCCAACAAAAGACTTGACTTCGAAGCTTTCCTGCCAATGCTGAAGGTAGTCGATGCCGTTCAGAAGGGAACTTATGACGACTATGTTGAGGGTCTGCGTGTCTTCGACAAAGAGGGCAACGGCACAGTGATGGGTGCTGAGCTGCGCATCGTCTTGTCAACTCTTGGTAAGGCCAAATCTTTAGTTTGAAGGAAAAGAGTAACGGATGTGTTTTGCCATTAACATTGAAAAATATGGCAGGCTGGTTGTGTTCATTCTCTAACCCTTCATTCACAGGAGAGAAGATGACTGAACCTGAGATTGATTCTCTCATGCAGGGACAGGAGGATGAGAACGGCAGCGTCCACTATGAGAGTACGTAGCAGATAAACCTGCTGATGTTGATGTCGTTTGTGTACTGTGGCACTAATTGTGGCAAGTGTTTTCCTTCTCTTACAGGCTTCGTCAAGCACATCATGTCTGTGTAAGAGGCCACCCAATGTGGGAGTGGTGAAGAAGGCTGAACTATATCTGCAGACCCCATGGTGTCAGGACATCAACTCTGTATGGAAGACCAATCAATAAAGAGGACTGTAAAATGTCATCTTCTTTTTTTCCCTTTTGTCCATCTTCTTTCACCTCTCTTGGAAGTCTCATCGTCCTCATGCAGTTGACCCTCCTTGCCTTCGTGTCCCACCCGGGGCGGCGGTCTACAGTAGGATGGAGCCTGGTTGAAGAAGGAAAAGGCCACTCATAAAGTGAGGGTCCGCTTCCTCTTTCTCCACCCATCCCGGGTCACGACCACCACCAGCTGTGTGTTAAAGATACACAACACTGCTGTAGCCAAGCTGCCATTACCCCCCTCCCCCATCCCAATTTTCACACAGTAATTTCACAATAAACCTTTTTCCTAAAGTCCACAGGTTTCATTTTTTAAACAAAACAAGCAAAATAGATGTTTAGTGCTAATGATTTATTCTAGTTATGAATGCAATGGCTGGGCTGTTTATTTGACAAATTGTCAACAGACCAAAGTAATTTATAATATAAAGCAAAAGAAACAGAAAAAAAAGATTCAAAACTATATGTTTCCTGGTTCTAAAAATGTATATATGACTTTATTTTTAGTTTAAATGTTAAGTGTTTTGTATGTTAATAACTTAACGGAATATGAGAATATGCAGTGTTAAAATAACTAAAATACATTAAAATATTTTTTGAGTAATTATGTCATAAAGCGTATGGTAAAGCCAATAACTGCACAAATACGAAATTTAGAAATAGTTTCAGTCCTTGCTAATTATACATTTAAATAATTAAGTTTATGTTTGAAATTAAAATTACAAAAAAAAAATCAAAAATCATTTGTACTTCTAGATTTTCTTGTGTTTCAACTGATTTATATTATAAGTAGTGCTTTAATACTTCAATACAGATTCTATTCACAATGTCTTTGGTAAAGTTTAGTGGAATATCACTAATATACCTTGGGTTGAATGTAAAGTTTTTTTCATTTAGAACTCTATATATTTAACATTTTTGCACTTAAATCTTAAATTTTATTTCTCCATTGCCATGAACACACACGCACACACACTCAGTGGAGAAGAGCTCTACAGCGCTTTCTACTGGCCCGGGATTTAAACTTGCAACCTTTTGCACACTAGTAATTGACCACAACTACCCAAAATAGCCAAAACCTAGCAAGTGCATATACGATTGGCAAACCTGATATCTAGAAATAATTATGTGTCTTTACATTGTGTGTGTGTGTGTGTGTGTTGCATTAGTATAATGATCGTGAAATATATTGCGTTGTTTCTTTTTTTTTCGTTGATGGCAAAAAAAAGCAACCAGCTTGTTGAATTTTCGCTGAACATTCTAGAACCGTACGGCAGGTGGCGATGTTGCTCCTCGTCAGCTGAGGCGCAAATACGCAGTGATACGACTCGCCCCGACGGGTTGCCGTTCTTGAACACGATTCATACGATGGCGAATGTGAGGCGCAGCAGTGAAGACCCTTCTAAAGAAGGAGGTGAAACTGTCAAAACTGTTTTTCACTGTTTATGTATGATTGATAGTTTTCCAAAATGATTGTTTTTTTTTGTTTTGAATGCCTGAGAATGTGTAAGAAGCCTGGTGGTTACGATGGTTTAAGAGCTAGCTAGCCAGTTAGCCTGCTTAGCTAGCATCTGACTGCTTTTGCTGTTGAAAGTTTGCATTCAGTCTGTCGGGATTTTGTCAAAACCAATATCTAGCAAAATGTGTTATTGTTAGTCTAGAGCGTTGATTATCTAGCTGTCGGAACGTCAATCGCTACCTCGGTAACGTATGTCGCGGTTTAAATAGTATTTATTTCTGAAGTCGTAGATAGTATTTTCACGATATCTTGTCTATCATTATACTTATCTGAAGTGCCGTAAATGCCCAATATTCAGCAAACCAAATACAAAGGGAAAATTTTGTTAATGCTAGTTACTAGCCTATAGCGTCTTGCTAAATGCTGATGCTATTGTCGACTCGATCGTCAATATGTCGTTCAATCGTCACTACTCGAAGTCGTTATTATGCATTAATAAAGGACTTTTCATTATAATGTCAAAACCGTTGTTTTAAAAACGCGCGTCTGACAACCAACTTAAAGACACTACGCGGCTTTAATAACGTCGTAGATACGATGGAGAGTAGCTTGCAGTATTATTTACAAAGCGAAAGCTCGACAGCAAACCTCTGAGCAGGTCCTCCTGACATCCTTCATCTCTCAGGTAACTGTAGCTCACCTTTGCTCTCCATGGCAACAGTCGCTCACCTTGGTAAGTTGTGTCGCCTCCAGCAGGACCGGAAGAGAAGGGATGCTGTGTGAAAAGTAAGACTGTATCTTCCAGCAAGGATGATGTGAGAAAGCGACCTGCTTCTGAGCTCAGCCAGGATGGAGAGACTAAAATCAAACCCACACCTCCTAAACTACTCAAGCCGGGCTTCAGCATGACCGCCAAGAAGTCTGCACCCATCTCCATCAAGCTGGGAGATAAAGTAAATAGGAATTTGATTGTTTCCTTTTTATTAAATTTATACCTCACTTTTATATACAATTTTGTAAAGAAAACAAAACAACCGAATTGTATTGAGGTAAAACGACAATTTAGTAAAAAAAAAAAATCCACACTGCCACATGATTATTCAATAAATTAAATAAAAATGTATTAGTCACATACATTTAGCAACCTGCAGTAATGTTTTTCTACAACTGCTTTGTATATATCTAAAGAAAAAATAATGATAAAAAATAGAGAAGTAATTAAAACAGAAAAAAAACTCAGTATTGCACACAAGATGTAATGCAAACAGTTAACCAAAAATATACACATAGCATGGATAAATTGAATAGTAATAAACTTGAAATACATTTTTAAAAGGTGAAAAATAAAATGACCTGTCAGTTTTATGGACTTATAGAATGTTTCTTTACCCTTTCAGAAACCCAACGATCCCCCTGCAGCCTTGCCCTCCACCAAGCCTGCACTAGCCTCCGTATTCAATGAGGATGATGATGTATGTGCGGCTTTAGAATTCCTCCTCAATTCCAGCTAATTCCTCAAATGTGTATTTTACTACACAGAGCGAGCCGGAGGAAATGCCCCCTGAAGCAAAAATGAGGATGAAGAATATTGGCAGGTTGGATAATGCTTTTTTAATTTTTTTTTTATATTGTTTATACCTTAAAGCAATATAGTTTTTTAAAACGGTATGCTTTTTCAGAGAAACACCGACATCAGCCGGACCTAATTCTTTCAACAAAGGAAAACAAGGCTTTTCAGACCACCAGAAGCTTTGGGAAAGGAAGCTTAAAGCCCACACAGACAAGTAACGTCACACGCCCAATCATGGCTAGATTTTTGCATTGATGCATTTGTCCTTTTGTTTCGATGTTAGATTGTGTACAAATGTATATATGTAAGAACTTTTTATGCTGTGAAGCATCTTTTTAGCATATTTGATGTGCAAACCCTGTATCACTTCAATGTGCCACACTCACGGTTTCTGTCTTAGTTTGGTCTGTCTGGCTAGTTAAGATTGGTGGCGTATTTAGGTTCTTTTTTTTTTTTTTCCAAGTTTGATTGCTCTTTGTCAAACAATCTTATTAAACATTGCAATTTACACTTTTGTCATGCCCTGTAATTTCTGTGGAAGGCATTTAAAACTGCCTCTTTGTCCAATTGAATGGAATTTGGGTTTTTTGGTTATGAAAATAAATTGTCATCCATTGTGTTAAAATATTTATGTCTTATTGATTGTCTTCTGTACATTTGTTGAAATGAGTGGAGTCAAAAGAAAACGAAGTTGGTTTAGGGCAGAGACGCAGATTGACCATCAACAGAAAAGCTTAACATAGTGATGCTAGGCTGGTTGTTGCTGGTCTGTTCCAGTGCTTACCATGTACTATTTTGTAGACGGTGATCTCCGCAACCCTGCTGGAGACCCTGGTAGCATCCAAACAAGTCCGTTTCCCCTGTTACAAAGTGGTCCTCTCTTTCAGGCTCTTCTAACCCGTCTGAGCTACTACACCACAGTCTAGTGCCGCAGTGAGTAGGAGTAGACGCAGTCCATGATGTGGACGATGATGACGAACAGACAATCACTTAAAAAATGTTTAAAATGGATGGGTTTCATGAACCCATTTCTTTGGAATCTGATTAATTTCTGCCCGAGTAAGCCATTTGAAACAAATACATTTTTGTAGTACAATGAAAATAGTTTTACGTATAACGGTTGTAAGCACACTATATAAATCTATATATGGTGTACACCGCTATACACTATATCTTTAGGACAAAAATGCCAAATTGTACATCCGGCCCCCAGACAACTTCACGTTATCACATTTGGCCCTTTGAGCAAAAAGTTTAGACACCGCTGTTCTAATCTTTTCCAAGTTACAACTTTTCATATATAAATTCCTCGACCACAAATTTTACAACCCATATGGTTAAATTGTTTAAATAATATTTTTTTTGTATAATAAAACTATTAACACATTGCAAACAAAGGCACAAGTGCCAACAGGTGTTCACTGGAGATCGTTGTCAGGTGTTACTCAGTTTGTTTCTTTCCTCCACAAGAACCAGGGGCAGATAGGAAGCAGGATATTTACATATAGTATATACACGTACAAAGTAAAAAATGCATACCGGTTGAAACAGATATTTATAATAATGTCCTCACAACATCCATATATCTCCTCCATGGTCATCCTCTTGTCTTCTTTCCTGGCTCCATCACCAACAGGGAAACGTTTCAGGAGTCTCAAGACTAGTACCAACAGACTGAGGAACAGCTTCTTCCCCAGAGCTGTGTCACTCCTGAACACTCTGAAGAACTAACTGCACTGCCCCCCTCCCACCGTGTCTATTTGCGCATTGGCCACACCACACTGCTGATCTTGCACTGGACGTCTTGCTCTTTGCACACAACGGTTTACATTTCTCTGCACTACTAGACTTTGTATTTGGTCATTAGCACCCTATTTCTGTTTTTGTATTATATATTTAGTATCGATATCGATATCAATATCAAATCGATATCAGCACTTATGGTGGCCATATGGCTAATGCATCCTCCCTGACCCCCCTAACCTCATCTCATGCTTACTGACATGAGATACAATGTCTAAACTATGAGAATAAAGCTTTGAGTATATGATTTTCATTTAGCTGATTAATATATGCAATGAAAATAAAGCAACAATAAACAAAATTCCCACAGTAGCGCTGTGGCCTCACAGCAAGAAGGTTCTGTTTGTACGGTGTGAGTTCGAGGCCGGTCAGGGCCGTTCTGTGTGAAGTTTGCATGTTCTCCCCGTGTTTGCGTGGGTTTCCTCCGAATGCTCCGTTTTTTTGTCATAGCCTCCTTATATGTATATACATGTTTATACCTTTCATTCCTCACCAATATGCACTTTATAATTCATCATCGCTACTACAGGAATGGGCAAACTACAGTACAGCCCGTGGGCCACATTCGGCCTGTTTAAGGTTTTAATCCAACCCACCGAACACGTATCAGCAACACGTTTTAAATAACGGAGGAATTTTTGACAATGGAATTTCTGAAAGGACAAACACGTGGAGAGGACTTGTTTGAACGGGTGTCTGCTTTCATTGAAAATCTGAAGCTTGAAAAATGTTGGCCTGCTGAGGAGAATCCAGAATAAAGTGAAAGATGAAAACCCTGACCAGGATGTCATTTTCCTCCACTGCATCATCCACCAGGAATCCCTATGTAAATCAGTATTACAGCTGAATCATGTTGTGAATCCTGTCATAAAACTCGTCAACTTCATACGCGCAAGGGGACTTCAGCACCGCCAGTTTATTGCGTTCCTGGAAGAAACTGATGCGGATCACCACGACCTGCTTTATCACTCCCGTGTCCGCTGGTTGAGTTTGGGAAAAGTGTTTCATCGCGTGTGGGTGCTTAAAGAAGACATTGGCGTGTTTTTAGAGCAACTGGGGAAGGCTGATGAATTTCCTGAGCTGAAAAACAAGAACTGGGTTTGTGACTTTGCATTTGCTACGGACATATTTTCACACTTGAATGAGCTCAACACTAAACTTCAAGGGAAGGATCATTTTGTGCACGACATGTACGCAAATGTGAAAGCCTTCAAATCCAAGCTGGCTTTATTCTCCAGGCAAATTTTCAACAAGTCATTCGCTCATTTTCCTACACTAGCCACGCTGAAAGAGGCTGGAGCAAAAGTGAAGCAATACAGTGAATCACTGGATGCACTGCACAGAGAATTCTGCCGTCGCTTCTCTGATTTTGACAAAATTGACGAGTCACTTCAGCTGGTGGCTTGTCCTCTGTCACAAGACCCTGAAAAGGCTCCAGAGGAGCTGCAGCTCGAACTGATCGACCTTCAGTCCGACCCAGTCTTGAAAGAGAAATTTAACACTGTGAAACTAAACGACTTCTATGCTTCGCTCAGTGAAGCAGCGTTCCCGAGGCTTCGGCAGACAGCGCAGAAGATGTTGGCATTGTTCGGCTCGACATACGTGTGTGAACAGACCTTCAGCATTATGAACGTCAACAAATCCAGCCACAGATCTAATTTAACAGACCAACACCTCAGATCCATTCTGAGAATCACCACAACAAAACTAACTCCAGACTTTGATGCACTCGCAAAAAAAGGAGACCAACAACACTGTTCCCATTGAAATAAAGTGTCTCCGTGATGCGCGCATTCTCAAAATAAACAGTTATAATAAACAAATGATTAATACATATAAAAGAGCAAATTTTTCTAATTTGATTTTCAGTGTTTTAAGACTCATTCCAAAGTCAGATATTTTGTTGCAATGCTTTTTTTTATTTTCATTTGAATAAAAACATATATTTCCTCCATATACCAGGAGATGTCCATTTTTTCTCGCACTCCATCAATCTGCCGCCGGTCCGGCCCCTTGGTCAAGTGTTAGAACCCAATGCGGCCCGCGAGTCAAAA
>SOMO01000029.1:79111-100277 GCA_028128575.1 Paedocypris carbunculus | reverse complement strand
ACTGAGGCTTGAATCTGAAAGAACCTCGTCTCTTTTGTCTGGTCTAGAAATGACCTCATGACTATCATCGGCAACCCAAACAGACATATGCATATACAATTAGTTGTGTAAAATCTATATTTCATAGAGTTAAAAATGAAGTTTTCATCCTTTCTGCTCCATAATTAAATGAATCATCCATTGGCTCTTCCACCCCAGAGAGAAACCCTGGTTTGTAGTTCATTCTTGAACAAAAAAAAAAGCATGGCATTTAAAATGAGGCTTGCCCTCGACGTGCCAGCGATGAGGTGTTGGTCTGACAGGTGTGTCATGATCAGGACAAAGTTTTGCCGCTGCTCTCATCTCGCTCAGCCCACACAGTAAACACACTCATTAAGCAGCGATCCGTCCCCTGAGAGATAGCATGTTTGACATTATTAATTGGCTTTTCTGTAGAAGGAGTCAAGCAGATGAAAAGGTTTATCATGCTGAAATAATTAATTTTTACACTGGAATTTGCTGACAGTTCATTTATTCTAAAAGAGAGAAAGCGCGTGAATGGAGAAAGACTCTTGCTCAAATCTTCTAGAATTAATATTCCACTCCCCCCAAAAACCCCTTTTTCAATCTGTCTCATTTCTGCTCTTCGTATTTCTTCTCGGATGGGAGGAGATGTATTAGCCTGCAAAGATTTGAATTTGTAAGAGAAAAATAATTAAATGAAATGTAATTAACTCCAACCTGTAAGGAAAGGACTGGCATTATCTCTCTCCAAAGCAGAGGATGAAGATTAGCCACATGTTTTGCGACTGGTGTTGCATACAATTAATTTACAATTACTCTGAACTGAAGTGGAAATTATGTTCTATGATAAAAGCAAAATCATGACATAATACCTCTAATCTCTAAAGCTATCTCTGTCCTCCAAGGCCTCATAATTACTTTAATTAGTGTCATAGAATATTATAGATAATGAATTGCACCTAATGGCTGCCTTTCCCGTTCTCGGACCTGGTATTATAAAAAAAAAAAAAAGGAAAAAATGTATTAAAAAGTCTGTTTAAAAGAATATTTCAAACTTGATCTTGATCTCAATGGGCTTTTACCTGGTTAAATAAAGGTTATAGAAATGCAATTATGCTTATTTTGAGGACTTTTGAAATGCACTACTTTAGTCTTCCACATTTGTAATAATAAATAAAGTGGTATTACAAAGTACAAAGTGACATTTAAAAGTACATGTACGTACTATATTAGTAAACTCATTTAAATAATTGAATAAATTCACTTATAAACATAGTAATAGTATAGTATTAGAAAAGGTATCTCTCCTTCTTAAAGCCATGAGGAAAAGCTAAAATGTGGCTTCACTTTCCCACTTGAGGTGTATGAATGAGACATGCATGAGCAAAGACAGTAAAACAGCACTTGCTAGTGGCTCTTGTGTGCACAACAACATGCAACATGACCTGGAGTTTTTCAAACCAGCCTAAACATTAAATTCTATACTTCAATTTACCTTTAAAAAAAGAAATGTGCCCGTGGTATGCCTTAAGTGATATATCTAAAATAAAACAATATTTTGTCAATGATAGTGCAACCAACACAAGGCACTGTATTCATTTTCCAAGAATTTGGCCTGCCAACGTGTCATTAATGCCAAAGATGTTATTGCAGTGCTGTCCGATTTAATCCCAAACCGCAAACACTTGAGTCACAGACTGATGAAAGGAAGTTTATGTGAACAGAGCAATGAATTAGAACAAGCCCGACATGTTAGTGTCTGGTTCAACAGATCGGTATTGCTTAAAGCTACAGATGACTCCATGGCACAAGTTTGTGTAGCAAACATGTGGAAGGGTCATGTCTGTAGTAACACGACATAAATGTGGAGAATCCAGTAGCATATGATCTAGTAGGCGACAGTACAGTATGCCCCATTGTGCGCCACTGCTGTTTGGCCAATCTGTCTGGACTTTGCACTTACTTTTTAGGTCATAACCCGCCATGGCGTCGGCTTTATTGGGTCACGGCGTGGCACCAGCCTGGCATGGGTCACACATCCAAGGTTGTCCTGACAACCATATGCCCTTTGTCACTGTGTCACCAACATGACATGCTCTGACACGCCACTCTCTGTGGAAAAAAAATGACAATGAAAAAAAAAATCTGACTGACCATAAAAAAATAAGTTATTGTAAAACTTTTGTTATGTTTTTAACTGTACCTGGTAAAGTAGACTATTGTTACACTAGTGTATACTATAGGTATACCTTGGTTGAATTTCTTGAATTTCCAAATGATCATTAGAAGAAATCATCCGACAACAAAGGTATAAAAAAGGTAAAAAAAAAAAAAACTAACAGAAAAGCACCAGTAAACTAAATATTTTTAGAACCTAACCATCAGGGACGAAAAAAAACGAGCTTGTTTAATTCACCCACTAACACCAAAAAATATTCCAAAATTCCAACCGGATGGATATTGTGAGACTGTACAGTAGCATTTACCTATTTGTCTTTTGATGACTTGCTGACTGTTCTTAAATTTATACATTTAATTTAATATAAATACAAATTTAATGCACATGCAAATTCAAATGCAGCAAAAATAAATAACAGCAAAACAGACTATATTTGCCTGTACGGACACACCTAGGCTTACACACTGTCTGTACACACTGTCTGAGTAGATCCAAGTGGATACCAAACCTGCATCCCGGTTGTAAGGCCAGGTGAAAATGCTGGCATCTTGAGACTTGTGTTCTCAATGGACTCAAAAGGGATTTGCTTAGAGTCGGACGGTTATTCTTCTAGCACCTCTTAAAAACCTGACCAATAGGTTGTACGGTTTTCATTGACTTTTGTTCTATAAGGCAGCACGAGACTAAAATAGCCACTACATACGAGTGCATTTAGAGTGTGACAGTTGTTTGACTAATCTCTCTTGTAAAAAATGTTGTACAGTGTGTAGGTTCAGACTGATAAACTGAACTGGAATAGTATTAGTGAATAGCCAAGATTTGCATTTGCGAATCAGCTTCATCAGCTTGTGGTCATAGACAGTTACAAAGACAAAAACAATCAACAGGGAGGATGTACAGATCTATGTGGTCCTTGGATGCAAAGCATAGAATTAGTCAAGGGAGACTGAGACAAGAAAATAAACTGATTTTTTTTTCTGACAATGTAATACCTAGGCAGGTTGGATACAAGCGTTTTGTTGTTGACACCTAATTCTGTCCTTGCCATCCAAAGTATGCAGCAGAAAATGAGACTTATCAGATCAGGCAACGTTGTTTTTAATCCTCTATTGTTCAATTTTGGTGAGTGAGATGTAGCTTCAGTTTCCTGTTCTCAGCTGGCAAGAGTGGCACCCGGTGTGGTCTTCTGCTGCTGCAGCATTCGTCACAGGAATTGACCTGTTGTGCGATCAGAGATGCTCTTCTGCAGACTTGTAGCATGTGATTATTTCAGTTATGGTTGCCTTTCAGCTCAAACCAGTCAGACCATTGTCCTCTGACCTTTGGCTCACTGGATATTATTTAGTTTTCAAATTAATTTCTTATAAAGCCAGAGATTATTGTTCATGAAAATACCAGTACATTACATCAGCAGACACTGAAATACTCAGACCAGCCCGTCTGGCACATGCCCATTCATGTCACATTCAAAGTCATTTGTTACTTTTTTTTGTTCATTAATTACCTTTTTTTCCAATATCTCGATGGTTAATTGTCTTGGCCATGTCTACAAGCCTAAATTACAATCTTTAAGTTGCTTCTCTAGTTATTTGTTGATCATAACGCATTAATACAAACATAAATTAAAATGTATCCAAATGAAAGCATTGACATTAAGCAACAGACAACACAATGATTGCAATTTTCTGTAAGATACTTACCGTTTATTACAGGCCCATGTTTAGGCGTGTTTTAATATCAAGTTAGCAATAAAACGGCCAAAAGGTTTTTAACTCCAATCATGAGTTCGTCTCTTATCATGTTACTCAGCAAAACCTAAATTCTAGTTGGCATGGCCCTGCTCTGTGGACTAAGAGAACGACAGATTGGAAACCTCGATCATTTCCCCATCCATCTATCACTCTCTCATGCTTCCTCTATCATTTCCTCATCTCTCTCTTCCTTCCCCTGGCTACTGGATGACAGCTTGAAAGGTGTAGACGATCAGCGCATTGGCAGTTCGCTTCCCCACGCTTTGGCACAATGAAACATTACTCTCAGATACATCTTCCGTGTTTAACACTTGGTCCCAGGACTGGCTTATCGGCTCTGCCCAGAAAGCCTCAAGTCAAGCCATGTTATGCTGAGGGGTTTCATGTCCAATGTCTATTCTTTTTTTTTTTTTTTCTTTAATTTAAACTCTTCCTTTGTGGTGTCTTACACTAGCCTTTATTCCAGATGTCTCTGCTAGAAAAAAAGAAATGAAGTGTGAATAAAACTTTGCCTGTGTGACCTTAATTACCCAAATAAAGACATTACCATATGAATTCCATTTCAATATCAATACAGTCTTCCAAAATAATACAAATTATAATGCACAACTTTCTTGTAGAGGTCTTCTTATTCAGGCGCTGTTAACATTTACGTCACTCACTTAAGTTAAGCCAGTACTAGAGGCTTTTGACATTTTCTGGTAATTTTTACCGAAGTATTTATTTTGGATGAACTATTGATATCAGGGGAGTAAAACTGTCCTTTTGCACTAACAGTGGGAAAAGAACGTTTACGCCGAAGCAAAACTTTAGACTGGTCGAAACAAAGCCTCTGATGAATAAAAGTGTGCAAGTTATCAAACAACAGCAAAAAAAACTAAGAATTAAATACAAACTCTGAAACTGCTACTTGTCCAGTATGTCCACTTTTGCACAGACTAGAATCACGGGGTGTCCAGATGGTCTTTAGAATCCTAAACCGAAAAGGAACGAGAAATTCCTGTATGAAATGAACTTCTCAATGGCTTTGTAATCTAATGTGTCTAGAACACAATATTACATAAGCCGACTTAGCACTTCCATTCCCGTGTAAAAAAAACACGAATAGTGCGACGGGATTTAAAACCAGGTAAAATGGAAAAGATGCAAGTAGGGATGAAAAAAAAAATACAGTCGCCTTCGAAAGATAGAAAAATAAAAAAGAAAATTCATTTCCTGTGGAGCACACTCCAAAAAGTATCTGCACTAAAAACCTTGCAGGCTGATAAGAAAGATCCCCTTGTTACATTGATAACCGTTTGTTCATTTCCTGACAACAACAAAAAAAGAAAAAAACATATAAATCTTTGAAAATGAGAGGGAGGGGAGGTAGGGGGTTTTCTTCACTCCAATTCTTCTTTCTTTCTCATTCCATCCGCAATATGACGGTGGATTGATAATCGGGGCATCAGTTATCACTGGGGTATTTGTTCCTTGTGGGAAGAGGAGCGGTGACAGAATGGGGGAAGCACGGTTTGACTCCTTCACTTTTGTGTCATGGCCCTGCACTCTGGACAAGGGTGGATTTGCATTTTAATAGATGCAATTTATAGAGTTCGCCATCGCGTTCGCCGCAGCACAAGTGGCATCATTAAGTTAGCTAAGCCGGATTAGTCCTGATAGGGGGTCAGATAACAGCAGTGGCAAACCAGTTCCAAAAGAAAGAAGTCGTGTTTGAGACGCCAGCAAGTGTGTTTGTGAGCATGAGGATAGACAGAAAAGCAACATAAGTCTTCTGCTGCAGTATTTCTGCAAAATAATAAATGCAACTTCTTTATTAGGCTGTTAACTAACTTGATCAAACAAGCCTCATGTGGTCTCTTCTGTGTCTCGTCTATGATTAGGATGGAAAGATCTTTGAACCTACTGAACTTGTAGAACTAAAGCTGTAGAGTGTGACAGTGTCTATTGTCTTGTGCAGTGCTTCTCAAATAGTGGGGTGAGACCTCGAAGCGATGCCAGTAAGTCACAGAAGAAGCCGCAGAACATGTTTTGTGCCACTAGAATATGGTGTAATAACAAGAAATTAGTTTTTCAATTCTGCTGTACCAAAACTGCCACAAATGCACTATAAAATCTCTGTAATAGCACGCTTATTATTTTATACGCTAGAGATTAGAGACACACACAAGAGGGTAAATCTTTGTGTGTCAAGAGGAACACATATTTATCACGGAAGAAAAGAAAGTGGAGACTACAAAGTTCCACAAAGCCTTAATAGTGTTTGGCTTTCCTGAGTTTAGGAAAGGACTGTAAGAAAAGCTGGAAGGTAAGTGATAGAAAGTGACCAGGTAAGGTGAGAGTCTTGGGAGTCTTGGGAGAATGTAAACCGTGTGAAGTGTATATATACACATTGTGTACACACACACTGACCCGGAGCAGTGGGCAGCCTTAAGCGGTGAAGCCTTTGGAGCAAATCAGGTTCAGTGTCTTGCTCAAGGTCATTTCATTTGTGCAACCTGCTTGTTCCGGATTCAGATTTGTTGTATTTTAACATGACTGAACTTTTGTTTGCAAGTCATAGTCCTTTACCATTGGGCCTCGTAAAATAATCTCTACGTCCTTCACCACATATAGAAAAGTAATGAATACTGATCTCTTTTGTGTATGTAATGAATAATTAATGAATACTGAGATATAATAATTTGTCAAATGACTATAAAGTAAAAATGGTTAAAAAGCCACAACTGCCATAAATTGTAAGGCAATCCATTGAAAGGAAATTCTAATTTAACATGCAATAAATTACATCCTTTATAAAGACATGCGTTCTGACCTGAGTAGGCCTTTTTAACCTTAAGCCTTGCTATAATCATCTTTTGATCAGATTCTTTTTTCTCATTTTGGAATAAACCTCATATAAAAAGAAAAGAAAGAGGTTAACAGAGAAGACAGCTGCCTGATCCTGAATTTACCACTGCATTATGGGTAAAGAGGTGCAGCTTGTCAGTCGCAAAGCATTGGACTGTGGAGGACACACCTCGGTGGAGGCGTAAATAAGAGATTATGCATCGGGCAATAAAACTGCAAAGTGCGTCGTGTTCTGTTTGTGTGTCAGTGCGAGTGTGTGTTTGTGCATCTTTGTGTGTTTGGCATTATTAGAAATGCAATATTCATGCCTGAGTTTGCACTTTCATAAAGGAGCTTCATAATTCCAATATGACTACAAAATTGCATGCAGTTTTTGGTACGTGTGTGTGTGTGTGAGAGAGAGAGAGAGAGAGAGAGAGAGAGAGAGAGATTTTGCTTTCTATTGTTGAAGTAATCCGACTTTGACTTTCAGAAATTTTCTAAATAGATACTTTATACAACAATCTGATCATGAGTAAAACATTTCATTTGGTTTTCTTTAATGTCATAAAAGTAACGAAAAAGAGTAGTGTGTGAGAAAATAACACTTATGCGATGAGTATGCACAAAACCTCAAACCAGTCAAAGGCACACTCACTATAAATAGAAACAAATCAGTGCCAATACCACAGTTAACTCGAAAAACAGATTATAAACAAAACCGTGTGGGTTTGGATGGCAAACTGAGCTTTTACCTGGCTGTTATTAATTGGAGTCTTCGCTATTTAATCCCCATATTTGGCATATTCTTCATTATGCTGATGTGCAGGCTGGACCTTGACTTTCCACATAATTGTGTGTATTTTAAAAGCCATTTTCTGTTAGACTGCACAAATCCATTATATCTCTGACTTCTCTGCAATAATGCGATCGCATTAATGCGCCTGTGGCCTGCAGAAAGAGACAATGACAGATGCCCTTATGGCAAACATGCAACCTCTCTTCCCTCTTATCAATACTATTACTGCAAGTGTTAATAAGGGTGAATTATTAAAAAGCCCTTGTGTGTGTCAGTCAGTGAGTAGATGTGGAGAGCCTCATAGTTGCTGATAAACCCTGACACCTCACAGCAGGGTTAGAGTCGTGTACAGCGAGACAGGCCGAAGGGGGTCTTATCAGTGTCATTTCCCCTATTGCTTACAAATCAACAGCTACCATATGTATCACTGCGGCAGGATTGCTGGATTGGATAATGTAGAATGCCACAAGGGTAAAAAGCAAACAAAGCTTGGGTCTGCAAATTCTTGCGCAACTGCAAATATAAGGAAAAACAATAATTCCTATAAATATTACTCTTTGCAATGTCCTTAAATAATACATATTGGTCACTTAGAATTAGTCATTAAAAATATAATTTTGGAAAAATAGGTATTTTGCCAACATCAGTTTGACCAGACAAGAAGCAAGAAAACTATTATATTACTCAAGTTACCTGCAACGCTAAATCTGAATTCTGTCAATAAAGTGAATTTATAATAATTATTATTCAACAACAACAACAATAATAATAATAATAATTATTATTATTATTATACTTATTTTTTAATATTGCTTTTATTCATCAGTATTTATTGATGTTATTATTATTCAGCAATTCCTTTCATATAAAATGAAGTAATTTTAAAGACCAATATTGCTTAAACAAATATTAATTTTCAAAACTTATACAACGTAATTTTGTTTGGAAANAACTTCCTTATAATTATGTTTCCCCTCAAAACATGTCGCCGAGACAAATGTGGAAATAATCCAAATCTGTTTCCTTTCCTCCTCCAAACGGAAGCAGGTCTGATGTTCCGCAAAGGTGCTAAAAAACACAATTGCAATTCCGCTTCCTCCTCGTGGAGCAGATGATGCGCTTCTCTTAAACATCTCGTGTAAAATCTGCTCGGATGGCAAAGCCTCCTGCTTGTTTTTCAACGATTAGCTGTTCATCAGAATTACCAGCTCAAATCCAGCAGTTTCGCTCCCCGCATTAAAGGGGATGAATATTGATCTGCTAAAGAGGATTTATTTATTTTCATGCTCTATCCAAAGATCAACTACTACCAGCTTTCGGGGGATCTGCGCGGCTCTCGCGCGGTAAAGCTACTGCACACATGACTTTGGACTTGACATTTGGGTGCTGGAAGGAAACCAAACAGTAAATTCACTGCAATAATCCCAGATAAATGGACTGATCACTGCAGAAGCTTAGACAGTTAAGTGGCCTACACTTAAGTCCGGAGAAAAGACTCGACGCAAGACGCCGGAGGAAGCGCGCCGGATGCGGGAAGCTGAGACGTCAGCGGATGCTTCGCTTTAACGGGATACGACGTCGATTCGGCTCGCGCTTAAACGGCACCTGCCCATTAATCCAGAACAAAACTTTAAATGAAGTGGCATTCTACTTCCTAAAAACGTGATTTATGTTTATCGTATTGGAGTTTCGTAATACTTGTTTTTTTAATTACAATTTTAAAGCAACCAGCCAAACCTTTTAGAGTTTCTTCAACTTTTGAGTTTAAAGTTAACGCCAAATTGAAGTTAACTAAACTTGAGATTAAACTTGTACAGCACTGACACAGATCAGCACTGACTAAAATCAGTAGTGAAGATTATGAAAGTATGTTCCCTAAAAATCAATTATTTTAAAATTGATTAACGTTAAAAAATGTCTAAATAAATGTATCAAATATGTACATATAAATCATAAAACGGTCTTTAAGTCAACAAAAGCTTTGCAGCTGGTTGAATTAAAAAGTTTTTACAAGGTTATTATCGGTGAGTCAACCGACTTATTTATTAATTTAAATTTAATTTAAACGAATTGTTCATTAATGCAGACACAATGGACGTCTTCATATAACTAAGCACTTATTGGCTGTGGCCGCGTGGGAAATGCGTCTCCTGAAGCGCGCGCCCGTGCTTCTTGAGCTTTGTTTTCTAGAGAAAAGATCCTGCGACTTTCAGGTTGCGAGTGTTTCTGCCAGCAGGAGGCGCATTGCACCTGTCGACGGGGTTTAGAGACACTGCGCATTTACAGCCCAGATAAGATCCACCATCAGTTGGCTTCAATTTCATTTATTAAATACCGACTGTAACTAAAATCCATGTGTTTAACAAAAATTTAATTCAATTAACACATAAATACAAGTAGTAATTAATAATGTGAAATGCGAAAATGTTACTAGCAAAGCAAAATAATTATTTTATTGGCTGCAAAAATCAATATTGTGCTTATTTCGATCAAAATTGCTCACAAAACACTAAATCCGCAAGTTAATATTTCTGAACTCCAAGAGAAGACAACAAACGCGTTATACNGTTTCTGATGTTCTAAGATTTTGATATTGTTTGTCAGGGCTACTCTTTTAAAACCTTTGCTTTTCAAAGAAAGGATCTCGGTCGCGGTTTGGCCCTGACATCCGCTCAATATATTGTCTAAGGTCAGACTATACATATTGCATCATGGAATGCTAAGACTGGATTTTGAAGCTCTCCTCGATTTAGCATTCGGACTGGAGTTTTAACCTCTTCTCTTGGTGTACCATCGGCTGCACACTAGGTTAAGCCGTGAGAACGTAGACACTTGGTTCCTCTGTAATCTCCAGCTCATTTCACAAATATACAGGATGTATTTGTCAAGACAAGCATAACTAGAAAGACATGCTAGGCCCTAAACGTGCACAATAGAGTCAGCCTTAAAATATTTAATGTTTTCCTCTTTGTTTTTTTCACTCATGCACTNTTTACACTTAATGTATTTGAATTCAATCTAATTAACATGAAATGATATTCTGCTTTAATCAGCTATACGCAGGAGAATTAATATTCTGATGAAATCCATTCAGTGTCATCTGACCCAATGTTGCAGGTTAAGGGTTAAACAGGATGACTAAAGCAGTGGGCGGCGGCTAATAGGAGATAACCTCTGTGTGATGCGTCCAATCCTCACATTAACTTGACATGAAAGGATCCACCCACACGGATCAAACCAGCCCCTATTTAAATGAAACGGATTTCAAACATCAAGGAAAGGAAAGGTCAAAACTGTTCTGTACAGCATCAACCTGGAGCACTGACCAGGACAAATGGTCTGAAAAGGTTTGAAACATCCTTTTCTGAAATGCATTTTGTGACTTAAAGCAAAGAGAGAAAACACGACACGCTTGAGATACAACTAGGCTGGGCTTGAAATGGCATCTAGTTTTGTCACTGAGAGCAGCCTGTTATTCAGATTAACGTGAAGTCATCACGGCACTGAAATTTTTATTGATATTTATAATGGCTTACAGTATTGAAATTTGATAAAATAAAAACTAAATCCTCATTTTTTTTATTGTCTAATTAAAACAAAGAGCACACAATATAATGCACACACACACGCACACACACAAACATTTGAAATGAGTATTTTACTTTATAGAACTTGTAACGCTATTTTGTAATAATAATAAAAAATACAATTAATAGCTACAATAAAGCATGGCAATTATTTTTCTCTGTCTTTACTCACATTTATTTTCATTTTAAGGAAGAGTTTGTATTTACAAGACAACAAAAGATTTAAATCAGACTCATGAGATCCCTTTGATTGAATCAGCCGTAGGCTCAGAGAATATTCTGGGGAAATGCAGTGTTTCTTGAGGACAGATTACAGTAATCTTCCTCTGAGGAATCCTTGAAAACGAACTGGACTGGATTCGTCTCACGGTGTGAAGACTATAATGATCGCTGAGGAGGTCTGGAGCGGAGTGGTTCACATTATCTATCCAGGACCAGCGTTTTTGATGTAACTCCCCAACTAGACCTCCATGACTGCTGCATCATAGAGGTTATGTGGATGTCAACACTGCAAATCATGCTATAATGACTATCCCACATGCTTTGCTTGGACTAAATGCTGTATCCATCCATTGTGTTTTAACTGTCAGTTTCCATCTCTAACCCCATTAGAAATGATGTGGTCCACATATGATATAGTTTGGTCACAGCTGTCCTGCATCGCAATATCATCTACAAATATACTAAATCTGGGGAAATGCATGGTGTAAAATATAGTATATTTGTCCAGGTGTCCTGCAAGTGATGACATACGACTTTGGTAAATGCTGCATCATCCTGTTCTTGTGAAGGCCATTTCAGGCCTTCTACATTGCCATTTGGTTTTAAAGCTTAGTTTTATTTATTTATTTTTTTAAACAATCAAACTATTTTGTGAGCATTGGGTTTTCCAGGATTTGTCTTTATGCAGCATCTGTTTGCGTGGGGATTCTGAAGGCAGTGGGTCTCCCGGTGCACCATGCTACAGCGATCAGCCTCCTCGAGTGTGACTGCAAGCATTGTTCTGCCAAACAAAGTCTTCACACTGATGTGTAGAACTAGCTTAGCAGACACAACTTTTCCACCTTATATGCTGTTACTTCTCAAAACACAGATATCAAGCTTTATGTTGAGCAACTCAAACACACTTGAACACACAGAAATAGAACTGAAATATGTCTCAGTCTGTTTTGTGTAAAACTGCAAAATAGTACGGTAACATATGGGTAAATCTGATTAACAATCAAATTATTAATGCTTTAAACTTAGCAGGTATAGATGCCAAGTGCATAGATACTCATTTTGTTTGTTGGAGTGAAAAAGTTCTCTAATGTATTTAAAGTAAGATATTGATAGACAGGTGGACAAACAGACTGATGAACATACATATTATACAGAAAAACAGGTAGATAGATCAAACGGAATTCCGTTTCAAAAAGAATATATTCCATATTATAACTAATTAAAGCAAATAGTATAACACTACACACCACTTATTTTTACGTTTTTCTGAAAATGTCATTTGTGTGTTAATTATAGTTACATGCCAACAAAAAGCAAATTTAAAAATTGTGTTAATATCTATTCAACAACAGGATAAATACAGTGGATTTAATAATTTACATGTTTTTAGGTCTGTGCATTTTGTTATTGATATTCTGTATATGTATTCTAAATCTCCAATAGTAATAACACTATTTTATTCCATTTCATAAATGGCATGTGTTGTGTGATTGCCGATGCGGCTTAAATGGCAAAATGACACAACACAATGCAGGTGAGTGTTCAACGTAATAACCCAGTCTGCAGCCTTGTGCGCCTGTTTGCTAAATCCAGCATGTCTCTCTTAGCGTGGAACATTAATCCTTTACTCAGCAGCACAGACGAGCCTGCTCATACGCAGAGAGCGTTTGCGTGAAAGACGCACGGGTTTATTTAGAAGTCGCATTGCGCCACCTCTCGGCGACCAAGAGAAATAGCTTCGCTAAATCACAAAATCTAAATAGGCTAGTGATATTTATACCCGAAGGTGACAGTGGTCGACACGCTGGCGTCTAAATTAAGCACCAGGAACTCCGTATCAATAGAAATTGGATTCTCCGTAACAATAGAAATTACGAGTTTTTGCACACTTTCTCTATTTCCACTCTCTCTCTCTCACTCACACACACACACACACCTACACACACACACACACACACACACACACACACACACACACACACACACACAAATACTAAACTGTATTATAATTGCAATGCACTTTTATAATATTACAGTGTGTTAGTGTGTCACGATAACAATACACACCGTGTGTATTCTTACATTTTATCGTTTATGAATCCATTTTTATAATACTCCAAGTCATTTGATAACGCCAGCACGCCACTAGCACAGTCTCTCACTGCGGGATGCTGAGATGAGGCGATGTCCGTTACCTTGACACTAATAGACTGCGGTCGAGCAAACCGGCAGAGCGAAAATCATTAGGCATCACGATCGAGTCTCCCTTTCCGTCTGTGTCCGCTTGGCTTTCCTCAAGGATTCCCTAGCTTTCCTTTCTCGGTTTCATGCTTTCGGGCCACTGCTCGTTACACCGAGTCACGTTTCTTTCCTCCGGTTAAAAGAGACGCTGCCTTCACTGCGCTTCCTCATCTGCGTTGGGCAAATGACCCCTGGCGCGGGCTCAGGTCGCTATCTGCGGCTATAGAAGTATGTTATCACCGTTATTAGGAAGCGTTAAACACTGGATGAGAGTGTAGAGACACCGGGCGAAATTGGAAGCTTATTGTGATTGATGGGTTCCTATTAGGCGCTCGCTGTTATCGCGGCGGATGGAGGGGAACGGGGCACTGAGTTGTAACACAACAGATTACCTGAGCCTGTAGTCTCCCGAAGGATGTTTAAATAAAACACAGTCGCTTCTTTTTCTCTCCACACCTTCATTTTCACTGGAGGGCTGTTCTGCCTACCCAACGTCACGTGCAATTTGCGCGAGCCTCTCCACTCAATAAACTGACATCGCGTTCATATTTCTTTTCGTTCCAATTTCCCGCTGATACCGAAGGCTGCTCTGAGAGAGGGACTGGGAGGGAAGCGGATATTTGGCTCACGTTTTGCCACACGTTTCTTTCGTTCTCTCCCTCTCTCTTGTTCTTCTTTTTTTGGCGCACTGTGCCAACATGATTGATTGTGACTCGCAAACCGAGTGTCCAGCTCTGCCCAACAAATGACTTTGGCCCCTACCAGTAGACCTTGACCAGACAGAAATCAATATTTCACCATTAAAATCTATCAAAGAAGAGTTAAGGCTGCTGCTGTCCAAGGCGCCCTTTACAACATTAAACCCGACACTTGTAGTACATGGGTAATCAATATATAGTGGTTCACAGATCATTTGTGGTCACCTTTTGGGTCGTGATGGATACTTGGAGGAGTCGTGATTCATTTTGTCACCCCATTAAGGGAACTGTGTCAAGATGCACCTTCATTTCATCTGGAAGAGATTCCCATTCTTCAAACGGTGGGCATGAGAGGAAAGTATATTGGTCTTTGAAGAGCTCGGCTTCTCCGTAACCATTCCAATGAGATGCTATAGAGATTTCGTGTCAAGTGGAGTGTGAAAATCCCTTTGTGAAATAACAAACGTTCATGGAGAACAAACTAGGCCCTATACATACAAAGGAGGTGCATTAGACTTGCATGCAGATGTGGGGGAGTGAGGGCAAAACGTGACTCCTGCTTTCACAATAGTGACATTTGGGCAATTTTTATTTTATGCAGGTAATAGGACAAACAACAAAATTTACAGTGATAGCCCCAACCAGAGTGGCAAAATGCTACTTTTCCACCATTTTAATAAACACATTTACGTTTTAAGTAAGAACAACAAAAATAATGCAAAATGTTGCATTATTAAAGTCTTTATGCCAATTATGAAATAAGCTAACAACCAAACTCTGGAGGAAATGTCCACATACAGTCATATTCTTTTCTTCCAAATGCACTAAAATCACTACTCTAATATACGTAACTCAAGATATAAAACTAAACAGAACACAGGTAACGGACGAGACATGGCCCAAGGGCTACAGGTTGGGCATCTCTGCACAATGAAAGTGATTTGGCCATACTTAGGCTGAGGATCAAGGCAGGCTTGCCAGCTCTGCAGTTTTTTTTACTTCATAAACAATTTCTTCGGCAGTCCCATGTGATGATCACCCTTTGAACACATGCTGCTACCGTGCATCAGTTGATATAAACGGTCTTTAAAAATGGCTTTAATCCGCCTCTGTAGAGAGAGGGGTATTTTCCTGTCAGCGCCATAAATATGTAATGTACAAATAACTCTCACTGCTAAAAGTGATCAAACGATGATGTCGTTTGAATTTACTTAAATGTTTTCCTTTTTTTCAGACCAAATTGTAGTCACAAATGGACAGTGCAAGCTTTAATGAATGATTTGGAATGTTTTAGGCAACGTTTGGTTCAAAGATTGTCTGTACATCACTTTTGAAAGCGTTGTTTGTCCCAACAAATCGTCATTTTTCTGTGCACAAAAAAGCTAAATGACAAACAAGATATAGCAAATATTTATATAAATTGTGAATTCATATTTGTGCATATTTAAAAACCCGAAATCAGAAAAAAATATGCACATATGAAAATAGTCAAACAACCTGACATTTCAGAGATTGAACATTTCAGAAAAAGTCCAAATTTAAACTACTCTTCTTCTATTGCATAATATGTATTTATTAGTAAATTGGGACTCTGAATGCTAGGCTTTTATACTAAAGCTGGGCTCTAGGGTCACTTGTGTTATGGTCAACTTTCAAGGCCTGTTTGAGGGTCAAGAAGTAATTTTAGAGGTGATTTTTTTAAGGTTAGAGCCAGAGGGGGGATTGTTTTGTGTGTGTGTGTGTGTCTCACACACACACACACAAACCTACATAATCATATATTTCTAGAGTTAGTCAAGACAAGAACAACTTAAGAGATGCTGAATACTGAGGTATAAGTGCAAAACGGAGATGGTTCTCTTGTCACTCGGAGGACGAGAAAAGGCTGAAAAGATAAGTAATTACGGTCAGATGCCCCATTCATCATCTGCTGCTGTGTGCAGCTTTCAGGGTCTTCACTGTTATCAGCACTATATAGACCAGATGTCAGTGCCCCTGAATAAATCTTCTTCTCTGGGTCTTCCTTAGACGGGTCTACCATTATAAGACCTTGATCCTGCTCGATCACCACAACATGGAAAATAAAATTGAAACCATCACTTTCACAAGCCTGCAAATAAAGTACTTTTAATACAGTATTTCAGTTGTAAACACAGTGTAGTGCTGTGGTTGTGCCATCACCTCCTGGCTCTTTATTCAGCAGGTTTTTGGCTTGTTCAAGGTCACATGCTCTAGACCGGTGGAAAAACTAATGAGCTAATACCATGTCTTGGCTTCGTTGTTGCTCTCAGAGCTCATTGCTCATGATAGACAATATGGTTAGCAAACCCTTATGTTGCTGTACAGCATTTAATGTCCTGTCACTCTGTATCAGCACAAGTGTTTGATGATAGAGCTGCTTCGACCAAACACAATGCAGCGTATTAATCTTTCAAACTGTCTTTGGGGAAAAACACCTTGCAGACAATGCGCACAGAAATGCAGGGTATTAATCACTACATCACAGGGTAAAAAATCTTCTAGAAAATTCTTTATATAAATATACAACATGTACATGGGTTCAGACTCCTGTTTTACCACAAATTCAATTTTCTGTATGTCCTAATGCCCCACCCTACACAAAGTTGCATACATTAATATCCTAGTGGGAACCCACCATTGACAAACAAAATTAAACAACACACCCACCAACTCCACCCTAAACTCATTTGTAATGTTAGCACTACCATCTTATTTTGCCTTCAAACAGGCTGAAAAAAGGACTGGAAAAAAAACATAAAGCCTCACTTTGACCGCGTATAATTTAGATGTTTTTATTCAAATGGGGTCCCTACTGACATGTAAACAATACATCCCCCCAACCTTAACTCAGCCCCCTAAATCCCATATCCACCCTCAGACTTTCAGGGGTCTTCGGTTTCGTTCTGTTTACCTCACATAAGAATTTAATTTAGATTTTTTTCCCAGTTTTTGCATTCTGCCTTTGTTTTACAAAACGTAAGATCCAAAACGTGGGCTTAACGATTTTAAAAGCATCTGGAGAAATGTTTGCCATATCAACACCAAGATGACCGGAAACGCCAACCGACTTCAACCTGCTCGATACCAGCCGGAGATTTTATTGAGAAATATAAAGATAAGTATGAAGGCTTGGAGTCTAAAATCAGGGTTGAAGCTGCATCTGTTTAAAAGCAGTAAAATGAAGTCACCGCGGATTCGGAACGGCGTTCTGCTTGCCTGCGTACCCGCTATCTGTTAATTGAGGAGAGGGAGAGAGAAGCTACTAGACCTGTCAGTGTTAATCAAGCCTCATCTCTTAACACAGGCCTCGCTTTGCAACCAGCCGAAGATTAATATTCCGGCCGAAACAGATGATAAATCATTTGTACATAATTAGCGCTAGGCAAGGTTATAGCTGACACGAATTTTTATCTTAATTACGGAGGAAATTTGTTCCATTAATTTAATTTGTCTCGCACGAACGCGCCCGCACCTAACAAAGTTAATCTTACACCTGTCAGCAGAAAACTAGGTTGTGTCTCTAAACCTAGTGAACCAACTCGTTGTCCACTGCATTAGCGTCTGATCCGTGGAGAGATTCGTGAAAAAAGCTACATTTTTAGCAACACCAATCAAGACGTGTGCCTTTGTTGTTCTGCGCATGTGCAGAGTCACAAACATCTGTAGAATAAATTAACATTTCAAAAGGCCATGTTACAATCCAAAAAAGAAAATATGTATAGATTTTTTTAATTTATATGCATATATTGGTTCCATATGTGAATTTATTGTACAAGAGAGTTTCTATCAATTCAACCACTCATATCAACTGTAAAAAAAAAAAAAAATCCACAACAATAAAATCCATGAACATAATACACATTTTCCGTGCAACAAGACCCTGATATTAAACAAAACCATTAGACTTAACTTAAAAGGAATTCCTAAAAAAAAAAAAAAAAATGTGTGGGTAAAACACGAATGTATGAAACGAAAAATAAATTTAATTAATCAACTGGTTCGGATTGAGCGATTATCAGTAAATTGAATCTTTGATAAACCAAACAGTTATAGAAAAATAAAATAAAACAAACGTAACCATAGAAAACTTAACGATGAATGTTTTCTAATATCAGAATTGCTAAATACAACGTCGGCTGTAGTGTTACCTGGATAAATATCACTCAAAAGCTATACGGAAAGGCAACATGTAAACAAGTCACTTTTAACTTCACTAAAAAAAACTAACAAAAAAACAAATAAACCTTAATTCTTTAAAGGCCTGCAATTTTAGCGAGAGATATTCTCAATCAAGACTCCAAGTATAATAAATTCAAACAATGTGAGTATCTGACAACACAAAAAAGTGTAAAAGTAGGGATTACGGTCCAGAACCTGAGTGGAATGAGCCGAATTAAAGTGTCTGCTGTGAGTGGTTCCATGACCTCCGTTTGGTGAATGATCGAAAGCGATTCACGAGTAATTCTAGAGGTTTGAAAATGTCCAAATCAGTCATCTGCTACCGCTTCATCCTTTACAGGGTCGCGGGGAGCTGGCGCCTATCTCAGCGTCTTAGGGCCGGAGGCAGGATACACACCTGCCAACCATTCGCAGAGCGGGACACACAAACACATTCACACACTCACTCATACCTGTGGTCAATTTTCCAATTCCAATTAGCCTGAAACGCATGTTTTTTGGACCGTGGGGGAAACCAGAGGAAACCCGGAGGAAACCCACGCAATCACAGGGAGAACATGCAAACTCCACACAGAACGGCCCCGGCCGGCCTCAAACTCACACCTAAAGTGTCAAGCGGAACCATCTTGCTGTGAGGCAGCAGAGCTAACCACTGCGCCACCGTGCCGCCCTAAATGTCCAAACTTAGACATTTTTCAAGATTTTCAAGAAAAGAAACGGGATCATAAACAAGTAGAGATCATCGTCAGGCAAAAATGAATTACTCGGAGAAGCACGATCATGTTTCGCTCGTGCAATTTCGGAAGCCGCTACTAAGGTGAAGTACATGCGAGTCTAGTTTATATAATCGAGATTCATACATACGGAACCGTCCTCAAAGGGGGTTCGATCAGGCCCGAAGTATAATTTGAAAGTGGAAATAAATGCATAAAAGACATGGAATTAATAGTTTTATCTAGCTGCAATTCATGGATTATCGGCTAAGCGGTGCAGTGTTTCCATCAGAGTAGAACAGCAGACGCTATGCGTCATCTTCTATGTTGTTACTAATAATTGAAATTGTTTTGAAAATTGAAATTGAAATCCTCTCCGCTACATCCTCCTTAGCCATAATGTCGTTATCCAAAGGAAGAAAAGTGGATAAAGAGTGTAGAATTTATAAAGAAAAATTGACCTCTGTCCTATTCATTTACAGATATGCACGGAAAAAATGTGCACTTTAATGTTAGTCAGCAGCTTCACAACACGTGTGACAACAAGTGTGATGGAATTCTACTGTACATACAACTCCATACATGTTCAGTATGAATTGTATGCATGCATCATGTATGAAGTTTAGAGATTTACAGATTTCACTTTCTTCATTACACATTTAATATCACTCTTCTTAGTTTGCAAGGTGTACGGATTGATTACATTTAGATACTAGGTGGTTTAAAAAGGCCTTTCTTTAAAAAAAAAAAAAGTCTGATTGAATCTTAAAAGTGCATAACTATATTTTTTCAGCACCAATTAAAGTGTTGTGCCTTTGTACACATATATTCAATGCATATATGTGAATGACTAAATTGCACATTTGTCTATATAAGACAAGGAAATATGAGGCAATTCATAAAATGAATTAGAAGGATAGTTCATTAAAGTTTAATATTTACCCAATGCTCTTGTGTTTCTTTACACCAAAACAAAGGAAATACATGATTTTTCTATTATTTATAGGAGAGTATGGCATAATTTTAATGGTCAGGCTTGACAACTCCCTATAGGCCATATGTGGCCCACAATGTGAAATGAGTTTGACACCCCTTATCTAATTCCGTTTGAAACTATAGGTGTAAAAGCCCTGACGTTTTGACCATATATCAACATGATCACAATTGTAATTAAACCCAATGACATGTAAGCAAGTTTAAAGTAACAGCTCAAAATGATACAATTCACAAATCACTCCAGGTTTGAGCCCAAAGGAGTAGAATACCATTGCATGTCTACAACTGTCCTACACATAGAAGCGCTAGATTAAGGCTACATGATCTAAGCATATTACTTTGATATTATAGATTTTAAAATTAATTTTAATATCTAATTCTTATCTTTTAGGTTTAATCACTCGTTTCGGTGGCCAAAGTTGAACAAAATTTGTATTTCAATTACCTCATAATTGTTCTGCTTTATTTATATGAGTTGCATTTTACTCAAAGTTTGTGGCTTTCTGACTTTTTAAAACAAAACAAGGTTCAGATGAAAATATTGAACCTCTATATTATCAATTGTATGTTAAAGCATAAAACTTACTGATTAGAAAAAAGTTCAATATGGGGATTGGGTCTTTGATCAACTGTCTTGATGTAGTAGCCCGGTCACTTGGCAATTAGACCATCAGCCATTCAGATCATTTTAAGACTGCCACATTATGTCATGAGCAAGGAATTGAGTGTTTTGTTGCAGGTTCTTAAAATATGAGAATGCAACCGCGCTAATTAGCATAGACTAAGATAAGCCAGCTGACAAGAGGTTCTAGTCTTGTCTTTCATGTCATGACTTGTGTTGTATGTGTCTCTCCTGGTTGGTCCAGAGAAGACCAACATGTTCATGAATGGCACAATCAATGGAAAACCTACCAGTGGTCTAGACAACGCCTCTCTCTCTCTCTCTCT
>SOMO01000028.1:980521-990787 GCA_028128575.1 Paedocypris carbunculus | reverse complement strand
TTTTAAAAAAGTTTCCGTTGATATAAATGGGACGTTGTTGGGTTTAAGAACACATTTCTCTGATTGTACCTGGTCTTTTCATTTTTTTGTCCGTATTGTGTCAGGTTGGCGTTTTGTTTGGCCGCTCCACACAGCAAATCTCTATAAACTCCTTTTCTTCCCAATTCTATTTAATGATCCCTACAGCTTTGGTGCCGAAAATCCACGGCGAGGATTTAAACTTTTAAACTTCCTATATGTTTGTCTGAAAAAGTAATCTTGCAACTGTTCAAGGAGAAATACGTTTAAGCCCATGCAGAACCGCTGAAAGTGAGCCAGCCATTTTTCTCTGTGCATTTAATCTATAGCTCAAGATTAATCTCTGTGCTGGTAAAGTCTCCGCAGCATCCAATCCTTCACCTATAGCGCTATTAATCATATTCCTCTGACGTTTTACGAGACCAGCCAATGTGTTGCGATAATAATTAACATCTGATCACACAATGTGTGTTTCTATCAGTTGTAGTCCCATTATTCCCGTTCTTACGTGCATTTATTGTGAAAACTGTCTTGAAAATTGTGTGCGTGTGTGTTCTGCTTTGTGATTGGCTGGCCACCAGATCGCCTTCAGACCCAGGGTGGATGGGATTGGCCAGCCCAAGTGACCCAGAAGTGGAAAAGCAGTTCATAAAATGAAATGGATGGTTATCTTGACCTCTTAATAAGTGTTAAATGTTATAAGTTGATAAAACAGCTCCAAATTATCATGGAATATTATATACAGTATATATACAGTATTTATTTATTATATAAATACAATATATTAAAAGGATATTTGTATATAACCCCACTATTTTGCATATACTGTATACATTTAGTTTATCACATTAATGATATTTCAACGCCCAAAGTTGAAATGCGCCTCAAACTAACGTCATTTAAATGTTCTGTTTACCCATTAAAAATAACGCTGTGGAATCTTGCGGAATGCTGTTTTGCACACTGGTTGGTATTCATCACTGCCAGCGGCGCAGATTGATAAACGCTTCTTCGAGGGGAGTTGCGGCCTGATCGCATGATTCACAGTACATGATGACATGTTTTATGAATGGAGAATCGCCTCATCAATTATTCATGCCAGTCCATCAGTCATGTCCGTCGCATTTCATAACGTGTTCTAAGCTTTAATTCCGGCTGTAAAATAAATTGCTCAATATGTTGAGTCTCAGTCGAAACTTCCTCGAACGTTTGGGTTCTCGCCGTTTGTTCTCCAGCTCACTGTCGGGGATGATTTTAGCATTAGCATAGATATTAAAACTCTATTTTTAAGACTTTTGTTGCGAGCTATATCTTGCGAGGCATGTCGTGTACATCTTTAATGCATTTAGCTCCAGTGCTTCCATTGCAAATGCCAAGTAGATACATTAAGCGAGTTCCCTTGATTAAAGCACTGCTGGAGTTTTTCATTCCGTAATGGACTTCAACGTCTTGTACCTACTCGCTTTTACAAGGACTTGCACTGAAGATATGCTGCTAATAGTCATTTTAAAGTATTGGAATAGGAACTGTTGGAACAATCTATTACATCCTTGCATATATTACATCACTGAGACGGAGAAGTTCCAATTTTGTTGAAGTAAAGTATGAATTAGTGAGAGTGTAAATGTGTGTCATGCCCTGTGATTGGTTGTCTCCTGCCCTCAGGCCCAGAGTTGGGATTGGCTCAAGCTCTTCGTGACCCAGAAATGGATAGATGGATGGATAGATGGAAAGCAGGTCAACATGGCAAACTCGGGTTGGAAAATTCAGTTGAACTACGCTTTTCAATCTCTTCAGAGAGAGAACGAGTAGACACTGCTCTTTAGAATCAGCATCATTACGTTTCTATCCAGCGAGAGTGAACATCAGCCCTCGAGCTCATGAAAAATGTCACTACTGCTTCACAAAACATTATCGTGCGATGACAGGCTCAGGAAGCCTCGTCTTTAGTTTTGTGTGAAGTTACCTTAAGGGTTTAGAATGAGCAACTCTCTGACTCCGTCTTGTTAAGCACTTTGCTTTTCAATTTAAATATGCATTAAATTCTAAATCCTGTCATTAAAAACGAAAAGAAAGTCTGCTGATTCCATTATTGTGCTCCATACGGACCATAATTGCATTTCAGATTGCGCAACTGTACAAATCTGTTGTGTGTTTCTGTCTTGAGTAAATCATACTCGTAGACGGTCTGGGGAATGTCGAAATTCTTGGTAGATGTTGAGGACTCTTATAAACTGAACTGAATAATCTGAATTGCTCCTCTGGAGGTCAAAGATGAACGTTAGAATCTTGCTTTATTAACTTTTGTATTAAATGCAGATACAATGACAATTTCATATTTTCGCTGAAAGCCATTGGCGACAAATAGGTAATTTTATTGAAAGCCAGTGGGAGCTTTGCAACAAGCAGGTGTAACAGTTCAGGAGAGTCGAACTCAGTTTAACTTTATGGTAATGAGCTATGACACATTTAGTGGCCAACCAATCAGAATGTAGAGATCTTGCCAAGAACTTATGTGTTTGAACTCCATGTTTTTTCCACGTCATTTATAATATTAAGTGGACGTTTAGAGTGATCTTCCATTCTAACTACGAATGCTAATGTATTCTACTGTAAAATATGCTCAGCGTAAATTCTGTGTACTTGGAATATTTACATCTAATGGCTCAAAAATCCAGAATATTAAACTATCCAATGGTATGTTATCTTGAAATGTATAAATATTAAAAATGTCTTATTTACTGAGGTTCTACCGGCCTCAGCCAATCCAGTTTTTTCAATTGCTGACACACTCAGCTAATCTGAATGTATATAAGTGAGTGTGAAGAAAACGTGAAGTGTGTGAGTATTTGTATGTGGTGTGGGTGGATGTAAGTGTGTGTGCCTGTGTGCTTCGCTTCCACACATACACACACGGTGACATGCCTTTCCTAATTGGTGTGTGAACAGGTTTTATGTGTTTGGAATTTCAATTGCACTTCAGAATTCAGTTTACCTGATTATGTGTCAGGAAGGTTCGAGCTTCTGACCCACTCAACACTGCATTGCAGATTCATCAGTTTTGCTTTCCCTTCAGTTTTGTTTCCTGTGGTTCAGAAGGTCATATTCCATCATAAAGCAATTTCAGCAATGTTTCGCCTCCATTGCTGCTGCATTTCAAATTGATTTGTTTTTTTCCCCCCTCTCGCAAACACCCCTATTTCCAACGGGCTTGTTTCTCGTGTTTACAAAAGGCCTGGTAAATATTGAAAGCCCTGATGGAAAGTCTAGTCATACAGACACTTTCACCGTTTTTCACATTTGGATTTTTACCGCTTCCCAGATCAGCAACGCTGTTGGAAAAAAGCAGGGTTGTAAATTACTTTGCTGATCTTTCCGCTAATAGCTAATTTTCCACAATAATCATCTACTACCACATTTTCACACCAACATGGCCAAAGGAAAACAGAACGTCTTGGATTTTTTTTTGTTATGAAAGGTAGTGAGAAGCAGCGCATCAATTCTCTAGTCGGTCCAGCAGAGTTGAACTCAATTCAACTTTATGGTAATGAGCTATGACACATATTTGTGACAGCCAATCAGAACGTAGAGATTTCTGCATTAGAGGAAGCAAGAAAATGCTCTTGATTAGCCCATGTTAGACTGCCCAAATTCATTTGATGAATAGAATTTTGCAAACAAAATTGATTAATTATTATGCTCTAATGCAACAATAAGGCACAGCAACTCTTTTTGTAAATTGTTATGCTGTTGCTGTATTGTATATCAAATGTAAGCTTGTGACAAATTGACATACTGGCAAAAAATGTGAAGTACCTAATATGATGTAAAGTACCTCAGATCAGATATTTATGAAATGAAAATTATGAAATATATTTTTACAATGTTCCTTTATGATTTACATTTTCTTACAAAATACATTGCTGCTTTTAAGTTGAACAAAGGGCAAAGTTCAATTGAATGTCAAACCTCATTACAAACCCAAGCACAACATTAACAAAACTAAAACAAAGTTTAAAAATCAAAACATTTATTAATTTCCAATATTTAACTATGTTTAATATATAATATAAAATGACACAATTTACGGTACACAACAATATTGTTGTTTATCACATTTCAAACTAAAAAAAAAAAAAACGAAGACACAATAGTTTAATCTGAAAACTGTTTGATTTAGAAAACACTAAAAAACCACAGAGTAGTTTCTTGGTCAATTAACCCGCTTAATCAGCGAGGCTTTGAGCTCCAAATCTTTAAATGGATAAATCTCATGCTTGTTTCTTCTCAAGCTGTAGAGACCCAGCATTCTGTCCACACGAGAGCATCTCCAAGCGTCTCTTAGGCGACAGAGGCAGGGCGAACTTTGATGCTCTGTCTGTTTGAGCAATCTGCCATGGCAAAATTACAAGGGAATTAACTAACGCGTGCCCCATGACGCTGGGAGGATGATAAATGCAGGGTTAGAAAGCAGTCTTCCTCTCGAGACAGTGCACTCACCTCTGTCTCAGCAAAGAAATGGTGGCAAAATTGCCTCCCAGTTGGCGCTGAGCTGTATCCGTGAGTTCATTATGTTATTGTGCCAGATGACATGCTGGATTGAATTGCGGGTTATGATATACACGGCCTTTCATGTTGCCTTTCTTTAAATCAGTATTATGCAGCAATGCTCCTGCTGAGGATGTTTGTGCGTAATGGAAAAGTGTTGTAGGCCTGATCTGTTCCAGCTGCTGCCGCGGTTGATCAGGGTTTCAAGTCCATTTACTCCTAATGTAATGCAAAACCAGGCGCCTTAAAGTTTTTTGTTTTTTTCTTAATTCCTAAAGACAACGCTACAGACTTTGTACTATTGAAATCAACCTTAGATGGTGAGTCAAATAATGATTTTTCATTTCTTATCCCACGTTATGATCACTAAACTATGTAAGATTTTCGATTAAAATGTATTTCAAATCAATTTCATTTTAATTCGGATCAGTCAAATTGGGTGTTGCGATTATTTTTAAAAAAAAAGTGTATCTTTCCGAATACATTTTTTTTACTGTTTGTATGCAACAGATGCTTGTCGGTGAAAAAGTCGCGGCTATTTTTTTATTACTAAACACAGCAGGCGTTCTAGAAGCTCACTTCAACTGGTAAACCCATTTTTTCAGTGTCAAACTGTTTGTGCGAAACCGAAAGGCGACAATCTCAACTCTCAAATGACACGATCACATGTTGCTATTCAGCTCACAAATATTGCCACAACTTCTTCTTGTGAACTTGTTTTGTTTTGTTGCTTTCGCTGTTCCTATATGGGCAAACACTGCATGAGCAGATTGTAAAAGAAAAAAAAAAAAAACCTTGTTAAGAAAGTGTTCCTTTTACCATTTTGGAACGCTCACTAAGGACAATTCATCACGAAACTCTCTAATAAAAAACTCTAAATTTGTCCTTCGGAAGGTCATCTTAAATTAGTGTTAAGTCATAACACTTTCGTCCAAATGGACTAGTACCACAAATGATGTGACTATAGACACAAATGAGCCGGCCACATTTAAAACCTTTAAGGGCCAGATCTGGCCCACGGGCCGCAGGTTGGATTGGTTTGAAGTTGTTTTTTTTTTTTTATCATATTTTTATACATTTTTTTTTTACATTTCATACTCTTTGGCACAGAATTAAGTGTTTTCCTTGGAAGAAGATCAAATGTGCATCAGTGCCAAGCAATGGTGTCTTACAGTACCGCCCGTCTGACTCAACCAATAGCGAACAAGCTAATAAATCTTTTCCAGGACCTAAATGAGTTCTTGAAACGTCTGTTGCATATACGTACTGTATCACAACTTTCCGCTTCACGGCTGAGATCTGTCTCGCTGCTCTGTCAGATTAAACATTACCTTTATAGGTTCTGGCATCCGAGTTGCTTCTCCAGCTCAGAGAAGCTCCGTAATTCTTTTAGCTCTTTGACTTGAAGTAGTATTTTCTAGAACCTTGTGTTTTGACATGAGGGTCAGTTACAGCTGCATGTCAGACTGAATAAGACCGTAAGAGTGAAGCAGAGAATGTCTCATGGAGCAGAAACACAGACTCGACTTCCGACATGACTTCAGGAAGGATGCGTTCATGAACATGATGTGCTCGGTATCATCGCTTCCTTCCCTTTATCACCCTTGGTTATCTCTCGACCCAAATTGTTGCAGCCGAGAGATAACCTTTTTATGCTATTTTGGGACGAATGTTTGCCTTTGGACATAGCCACATACTGTTGACTGGCATCTCATCGTTGCACTTTGGGATTTCGCTTTACAAACGTTTTCCATGCCGAAAACTTGTGATAATCATATTTTGTACAATATTTCACCAAATTTTCCAATTTGTATTTTTAACAAAGTTTCTTGGCTCCTCATTACAAGTCTTCCCATCAAAACACTCATTTGCTTATTGTTTGAAAGATTTATGCGTAAAAAAAGGTGGTGGGTTAAAAATCGGCAAATTATTATAATTTTTTTTTTTTTTAAACTCTGTGAAGCCCGTTTACTGTCTGAAAGTGCTTTTCAGGCAGTTATCAGGCTACTCTTTCATTTTCTACAAAAGCTTTGACTTTGAAAATGTAACCACGCCTATTTTTGGCCACATTGATCCAGTTCTTAACTTCAGGCATAGAAACTGTAAATATTTAAACTTTATATATCTGCAGATCTAAGTGTACTTTTAATGAAAAATATATGCAAAAGTATAAACGACACAGATGTAACCTTAAGGTGCAAAAATCCAATCGCGTTTGAGACTCCCCGTCTCAGAGCGATGAGGTCGACGTGCTGTATGTATGTAATTTACTAAATGGAGGGAGTAACAGTGGTGATTTATTCAAAGTATGACACTGGTACCATCAAAACACTGAGCAACATGGAGAGAAACGGCGATGGGATGTTAAATAAATCAGCCGGTCTGTTGCGCTTTATATTTTGGTCTCTCTTGTGCACAAAAAGACATGATGGATATTAATGCGTGTGTTTTTACTGTCTGTTGTTCCATTAAATGTTCATTTGATGGTTATTGTTCGGCGCCCGACTTGTGTCCCCCAACAAGCTGGGCTTTTGAATTAGGCCGATGAATGGTTTCTCCCAGCTCTGTCGATTTTATTTTCCAGACCCGCCATCACACCAGTGCCACCGTTGCGTCCTGTCCAGACCAATCATTTTTGAAAATGCCAGTTTGGTATTAGCGCGGGATGAGTTTCTACAGCAGCAATATGTCCGTGTGGTTGAGCCAACAGCTTGGGTGGAGCTAAATGTTGACAGAATAGCTTTATTTAATAATAGTTGGTGGCATTTTGATTACTGGCTTGGTGCTTGTTGCTCCGTTTTTCTCCAATGTTCTGTGGTCTTGTTTCCCCGTGTCTAGCTGAGTGCGGCTCGTCCGTCATCAACAATGAGGGGATTCTGCTGTCGCCCAACTACCCCATGAACTACGAGAACAACCACGAGTGCATCTACAGTATACAAGTTCAGGCTGGGAAAGGAATCAACATATCTGCTCGAACCTTCCATCTGGCCCAGGGTGATATCCTGAAGGTATTTTCCTCTTTACTTATTTTTGGCTTACTGAACGTTTCAACTTCAAGTGTCCAATCCACTCCAAGCAACATTTTATCAACTAATTATGCAAAAAAAAAAAAAAGTTGACTGAACTATAAAAGTCTTTTTTTTTCGCCAGCATCATTCAAAAATGAGAATTAGATGAGACTATTTTCGATGCCCAATAAACATTTAATACACAGCACCTACCTACAATCCTAACAGCAACATTTAATACGCTAAAAAAAACATAATACCATAAATAGTGTTAAACCTTCATACGTTTTATAGTAAAAACACAGACATTTCTAATTGTCATCAAATTAAATGCATCTCCCATAATTCTTGGTTCTCAACTGTCGGCCATTTTGTTATCAACAGTTAGAGTTCATCATTCCATGTTATTTCGTTGTTTAATGTGTATGTGCAGGACTGTTAGGCCTGAATTCGTATTCCAATGTTCTTTTATTTGTTTTCTGGCTAGAGTTTAATAGTTTGTAACATCTAGTGTCTCTTTGTTGAAAGGCAATAGTTCTTTGTGTTTCTGTGATTATAAGACGTGATTTCTTTCAGTTAATTTAATCTGTATTTTTATCACTGTTGGTTCTACTTCCACCTTCCATCTCTCTTTATGCTCAATGTGTTAAAGTAGAACCAACTACCATTGAATCAGGTACCACTGGATACCAGTGAATCCATATTTATTTTCCGGTTTTGTTGAGTTTGATTCTGAATTTTAAGTACCATTACTTTCTTGCTCTGGAATCGTACGTAATAATATCTAACCATGATCCCCATCCATTGACTCTGGTGTCTTGCAGATCTACGACGGTAAAGACAACTCGGCTCACATGCTGGGAGCCTTCACTGGTTCCTCCATGCTGGGTCTGACCCTCATCAGCACTTCAAATCATCTGTGGCTGGAGTTCTACACTGACACGGAGGCCACCGGGGAAGGGTTCAAATTGGTCTATTCCAGTAAGTTATTACGACGCCCCTGAGCACTTCTGTCCACCAGGGCTTGACCTCCATGATAATGAAAGGCAATTCACGTGAGAAAGGGTGCCCATCTTCATAAAGTGTACCTGTCTCAGGAGCGTTGTTCACATTAGAGATATGTGGCCGACAGGACACAGTGAATGGAAATGTTATTGCTTTATTTTGATCAGAGTGTTTCCTGCGGCGAATGCGGGGTGATGGCTTCTATATTGGCGAAATTTCTTGCATAATGCCACTCTGTGCGAGAAGAAACCCCATTTTTCCCTCAAATGTGACAGAAATCCACACTACGATCAAACACTGGAGGGTCAGCCATACTCATTTTTCTTCAACCCAGTGTTATGCGTCAATAGATTAGTACAATGGCATGGTTTAATCAGAAAATGTTCATTCAAAAGCATTGTTCGGCATGAACTGTCCGTGGCATTGCTTAGCCCTGCATTCTAAAGAATGACTGGCTTGGTTTATGCCAAATGTTAAATGTCCTGGTAGGAAAGAACGTTGATGACAAATATTTAAAATACAAAAGAATAATTTTTAAAATAGCTCAAGGTCGAGTTTATTTATAAAGCGCTTTTCTTAGTCCCAGACCAACGCATAGCCACTAAAAAACGCAAAAAGTAGAAATGAAAGCGGCCAAACGAATTGCGCTGTCCTTCTGGTGAGGGTTTGGACAGTCTTTATTATTATTTCCCCATCTACTTTTCACTATTTCAGACTTGTCGGAAAAATGAAAGAATCAGAAGTGGCATCATGATAATCAAGGATGTTAATCGACTTTTGATTCCATGCTTTATTAATATTTACCAAACAGACTGGAATGTGTTTTTTTTTTCATTTGCAATTTCAAGCGCCACAAACTTTCAAATGGGAATGAGCTCGTTCCACACTCTGCTGATTTGCCTTTCAGGCATTGTATAGAATGCCTAGGCAAAGTGTGAAATCCAACCAAATTTCGCCTTTACCGTGTCAGTTTATTAGGCATTTTATACAATGTCTAGGCATTGTATAGAATGCTTGATTTCACAAGTTATCAGTGTCAGATGCCTTTATATTGTGACACGTACGTTACTTTGGATTTGCAGAACATGTCAAAGATTAGCCAGCACTCCAGTGTATCTTTATGAATCTATATTGGCATCTCAGATTCGTCTTCCGTAGGCGAATAAGAGTTGTTTTCGCAGGAAAGACATGGCCAGCGGTTCAACACAAATCAATCAGCTTTTGGACCCTTTAAACAGATTATCAGAAAGGCGACCACGAGAAACATGCCAATGTTGCCACTGACCTTGTCTTTGTTGGCCTGAAACTGTTGTTGTGTCGGCACTTGGTCTGAATTAATACTATTGTGCTCACAGTGTGGGATTGAACAAGGTTTTAGTTCCAGTGGGGGGTAAAGTATTAACCTGCTGGTGGGCTATCTCATTTGAAATCGACCAAATCCCTGTCTGTCTACCATTCCATTCCCCCTGAAGGATTAGCCATTTGAGAGTATAATAAAGGTCAGAGAGAGCCGGTGATGCCAGGCCAACTCCAGTCATTGAGAACTTATAACACAGAGATCTCGATAAGGACCAGAATGGAGGGCTGGAGTTGATTTCAAAAGCTTTGTTTATTTGCTCCAAGCCCTAATTTCACCTAAAGCTTGATTCGGAACTTTGGTCTGTAATCAACTGGCACCCAAAATCTG
>SOMO01000028.1:961759-979799 GCA_028128575.1 Paedocypris carbunculus | reverse complement strand
AAACTGACAAGTACATTTTTTTTCAAATGTCACTAAATGGTCCAATGGTCCCCAGGTCTAATTAAGAACAATACCGTATGACTGGCACCATGACCCAGAAATGGAAAAAGCCATCATCACCTTTATACTATTATTTTCAGATGCCATGCTGTGTTTTTCTGCCCCCAGGCTTTGAGCTGTCTCACTGCGAAGACCCCGGGGTGCCTCAGTTTGGCTTCAAGGTGAATGACCAGGGTCACTTCTCTGGCAGCACCATCACCTACAAGTGTGACCCTGGCTACACTCTACACGGCAGCGCTGTGCTCAAGTGCATGACTGGAGAGAGACGGGCCTGGGATAATTCCATTCCCTCTTGCATTGGTAAGACCACAGACATCTACCGGACTTTTCGGACTATAAGGCCACACACAATTATGAGCCGCATCGTTATTAAGCCGCTATTTTTGTAATGTGTTTTGCATAAAAGGCACAAACTCATTTTCGAATAATAATGCGCACAGTCAATTTTTAAACATTTTTATGTTTTTAAGTGCGCTTATTGTCTAAAAATTGCTGTACTTTTTCTGCTATGAACTTGAGCACTTTTTTCACATATGAAGTCAATTATACCAGCAATTCTGCAATGTTTGTGTTTTGCCGCATTAATGCGCCTTTCACTTACTGTACATAACACAATATTTGATTCGGTTTGTTACATTTTACGCTCTCGCCTCAATTATGACTTCAAGTTTAACACAAATTACACGTTTCGCCATTAGCAATGTCATTTGCCATGGTTAAACCAATGACATAAGCTTGTAACTGATAAAGAGTGAACAATTCTTCCACATGCAAGTTAAAATTAAAGGATTTATATGGAGAATAATTTTTTATATTTCATAAAATGCTATTTAGTTTGAATTATTAAAACTGTAAGTTTCTATCTTAGCTTTTAAAGTTATTCTGATGGCACCTCGGTAATTAATGTCTTGAAGTTCAGTGATTTAATAAATTGTTTATTTTCCACCTGTTGTTAGTTGTAACAATTTGTAATAATTTTGTAGCAATACTATTCAACACAATTATGTGATACAATTATGAAATGTGGCAATATAAGGGTCTTTATTATTCCAAAAGTCCATTTTCCAAGACCCCAATCAACCTCGAAACCTGAAATGACTCCAGTCGGAACATATCACCTTTAATTAACGTGAAGTAATAGTCACTGAAATGATATCAAAGAAACGCACGTGATCCGCAGTACGTGTTATTAATAGTGCACGTTTAATGTGGATATGGTTTTTGACATGTAGAAACAGTATTGCGCGCAGCTATTACTTCCGTAATGAATGGTGATTTGCTGGGTTTTATCCTCCAGTGGCTGGAGTGTGAGCACGTCGACTGACCCCGGATCAGATTTTCTTCATATTAGATTTAGTGGTAATGAGCTGTGATTAGGCTGGAAGCTTTTGTCCAAATTGCTTCTGGCCCCTTTATAAAGATAAAGCACACAAAGGCTTTTTGATTGCCATGTTCAGCGTGATGTAGAGCGCTATTTTAAACCCGTGTCTTTGCGACAGCGGTGTCACCGTTACCTCAGACCCGGCGCCAGACTTGCAAAATACTAATCAGCTCCTAAGTTCCAAAATGCTTTTTTTTTTTTCGGACTTAATCTGCCCGCATTAATAATAGAAATCTAATAATGTGGAGGATATTTCGCTTTCTTTGACTGGCAAAGATGGGTCATTTAATGTGACCTTTCACAAAAGCCAGATGAACCCGAGCAGCGAGAAGGCGTATGGTTTTCGCCGCTCTTTTTATTATTGCAGATGAAATATTGAACTGTATATTTTGCTCTTTCCTTCTCTTCGAGTCCACCGGAAACGTTGTCAATCAGATTCACAGTGACTTTACATTTTTTTTTTTTCAGAGCCTGAAACGACTTGGAGGGAAAGTACGGTAGCGCAAAACTAGCACGGTTTTTAAAATTCCTGTCCCTATTCTAACCGCAATCAAACAATATGATAGATGGATGGATGGATTGATGGATGAAGGAATGAATGGATGGATGGAAGTCAATTTCAAAGTTCTCAACAGTGTGAAGTGGTAGGGAAAACTGACGAACCGTGGGCTCTGATTGGCTCCCAGTATCACTGTGTTGACCCTCAGCTAGAAAGCAGCCAATCATAAGCAACTGCCAGCATTGACTGTCCAATAGGTGAATGGTGTGAAGAGCGATGAGCATGAGACGATGTTGGTTTAGCCTTGCATTAGGGAGGGATAGTGTTGGGAAAACGCCTTATTCCTGATATCCAAAAAGCCACTAATGTTCCGATTAATCAAGCTGCAATCCGAACACTGTTATTCAGGCTTCATTGAGCTGTGCGTCCATTGTTTGTCATGTAGATGGTTTATGCAAATGAGCCTCAGTGACAGGAATTGCTGAAAGGGGAATCATTAAGATACTGTGCATGTCTCTCTTGAAACTCTTCCTCCTGAGACCCGCCAACTTTTCGATGTCGGAGAGAGAGAGACCGGATCGGAGAAGATGGAAAGGGAAAGTCTGGAGGGAAAAGAGAGTGCCTTCAATTAAAGTTTCCTAATAAAGTGCTTGTGAACGCTGGGTAATAATGAAGCCAGGACCGAGGGCTAAAGTGGCAGGTCTGAATGCTATCAGGAGGCATCAAAATGGACGCCAGACTCTTTTGTTCTTCTGAGGGATTGTCTGACTCTGCTGACGAATCACCTTGGCCTGTTTTGGGAGAACTTAGACAAGATCTTAGTGCTTCCAATGTTGTCAGTTTCTGTGAATTACTGAAAGAGAACAAACATTTACACGTTTCTAAGTATAATGCGTTTGTAAAAGATAAAAGTTGACACTATTTTATTCCACAATTTTTTAGCTGTGACTTAACTCAGAGATTTTATAATGGAAAGTGTGTTAAAATAAAATGTATTATTACTGTTGTTGTTATTATTAGTGGATTAGTTTTTAGTGTCTAATAAAACTAAAAGTGAAACATAAAATCCAAACTTAAATCGCAATAGCCCAGAAGTTTAAGCACTATGAAAAGTCTACAATTTGACCAATTTAAAGTTGAACAAACATTTCTAAGACAAATGATCAAGTGATGATAAGAAGATGAGTGATTGAAAAGAGGATGAACGATGAAAGCTGAACAAAGAATCCCATTCAAAGTCAGTTGAGGTGAAATGAAGAAGGAAAAGTTGAACAGGAGGAAAGATATAAAAGATTCTGAAGATGAGAAGATGAATGGAGGACGCACATATAGGAAGTGGAATGACAGTTCTACGATAATCGGCGATGAAACAAGGACGCATGAACGACCACGTTATTCAACGTCTATAGAAAACAATTGAAGGACAATGTTGAATTTGAGGTATAGATGAAGATGAAAAATGATCGCCTGGAAGAGGATACAAGGTTGAACGAGATCGCTACAAAGAATGCTGGTGAAAGATGACTCCCATGGGAATCAATGAAAAAAGGAAACTTATAAAAGTTAAGAAGACGAATCATATCAAGATGATGATTAAGAAGACCATGAAGGAGTCCCACAAGCCTTCTCAAATAGCATGTGACCTCTGACCTATAATTAGTCCAGATGTGTCTGCTGATGTTTTTCAGTCGATCACATTCACATTCGATCTACACACTCGTGAAATACGTACACACTGTGTGTTTGTTCAGAATTACAGCTTGATTAGTCTCATCTCACTTCTCCTCTTCGCCGGTTTTATACGCACATCACTCGTCTCAAATTTCATTAAGCACACTCCACTGAAACGCGGCCGCTAATCATGTAAAATAACTTTTATTCATGAGGCAAAATTTTATTCATTGCAAACTCTTGACTGTTGTAGAGCAAAACAGTTCCAACATCAGATTAATCGTTTTCACACACTGTAATATCATAGCAACAAGGCTTTGATTTTCATATTTTCACAAGTTAGGAACCAGCAAATGAAGACTCTTTAAGCGTGAAAATACAATTAAAACAAATTATAATTTTTATGTGTAGTACAGTTTCTCACTGATTCAGCTGATGATTCGATATTAATATTAATGCTGATTATACAGAAATGCTCTAATTATAATTCATATATGATGAAATACAAGTTATAATTAATATTTTCCTATTATTTTTTTCTGCAACATATTTCTGGTTTTGTAGAGCGGATTTATCATTGTCATTAATATAAAAGTCAAACAAGTTGAGTTTTTTTTTTTTTTGAGTTTATGTAATTTTCTTTTTTTTTTTTTTACCTATATAATACTACAGAAATGTGTTTTTTTCCCCCTTTAAGTTTTTCTTCCCTCAAGTCTTTTAATTGACATAAATCCGAAGCGTTTGAGTTTGGTTCTCTGGATCAGAGAGCGCTGAAGAGACGGGCTGGTGTCATTATTTCCCTCAGCATCTCGATTGCAGAGAAGAGGAACAATCAACCACCGACCAGACAATGACATCCCGAGCCCCACGTCTCTTCTTTTTCGCATTTATTTGCTGATTGTGCTGCCCATCTCTGGACTGGAAAGCAATACTGTGCATTACGCTCGCCGGTTTGAAGTGTTTTTACAGGGGTCTTGAGTATTTGCAGACGTCTTTTTCACATGGTTCCAAATTTAGATGGATGCGGGCGTCTGCTGTGGTGCAATTATATTACACAGAGTAGATATTTCTGATAATGAAATATATATGAGTGCTCTGTATTTGTGCTTTTTTATGCTTTCTGCTGTTCTTTCGAAAAGGGGAAATTTGAAGCACTTGCGCTTTATTGATTTCTCCTTCTCCACTTCTAATTATTTCAGCCCAAGCCTGAATATTTTGTCTGAGCTGTTTGCAGAATAAAGACAGGCTGCCAAAAATGGAACGTGGATAAAGCTCTTTTGAAATGCTCATCAGTCGTCTTCACTGTGGCTCTTTCTGCAGCTGAGTGCGGGGGACGCTTTAAAGGAGACACGTCAGGCCGGATCTTGTCGCCCGGTTATCCATTCCCCTACGACAACAACCTGCGCTGTACCTGGGCCATCGAGGTGGATTCGGGCAACATCATCAGGTGACTTTTAAATACTCATTTTTTTAAATATTTAAAGTCTGGTTTTCTTCACCAACATCATAGTCGATAATTAGTCTAACCTTAAAAATTACCTGAGTTTGAGGCCCGATCACAGTTGTAATGATTCTTTGATGTCTTCGTGGCTTTTGTTCATCAATATTAGGCTAAAAGTAACGTTTTTTGGCGTTCAACTTTCAAACTACTTTTAGCCTGCGGATGGAACCCACAACCTCATTGACTGAAAAGGCATTGTAGCATTGAAATGCAACAAATCCACCTGTCAGATTGTCTCGTTTGTCTGTCTGCTAGAAAACCTAGGCAGTTATGGCCTAGTGATAGAAAGTTGGACTCTTGACCAACAGGTTGCAGGTTCGAATCCGAGACTTGCATGTACTACATAGTCTTTTGAATGTGCAGGCTTTGGTCAACCTTCATTAGGCTAAACGTAGAGATTTTGAATCCAATATTTAAACTATGTAATGCCTGGGAATTGAACACACAATCTTATTGTCAGAAATTTCTGTCTTGACTGATTGAGCATCTAAATGCAACAAATGGAAATGCCTGGGCAGAAATGTAGAAATGCCTGGGCTGTTGTGCCCTAGTGGTCAAAAGTTGAACAAGCGACCAAGGTTGTAGGTTCGCAATTCAGACCAAAATCCAAAACTAAATTGTGTTTGGAGTCCACAGAGTTTTTCAATGTTCTGGTGGCCGTTCAATGTTCTATGCTACTAGCATTAGGCTAAAAGTTTTGTTTTACAACTTTGATGACTTGATGAATCATAAAACTCTAGCGATCTAAACCTCACCGAGCCTGATTTGCTGCAGAACAACCCCAATAATCTCTTGTCATTCAAATTTAGTTGCAAAACGCATTCTGAGATCACATATTCAGTCATTACTTGTTCATTAGCGGCTGATGTCTCAATCAAGCCAGACTGCTAAATTGATATCAAGGACTTTGGCTCAGAATGGAGATGCAATTGTTACCCTCGGTTATTGAACCCTGAAGCGAAATATTTGCGATCTTATTACCCATTGCTACCTTGGTGTCCAGTATTCTGCCGAGAATTTCAATCATTTATTTATGACTGCAATGCGCTAGCACATTACGTCTTTAGAAGATGAAGAAGATACAAGTCACGGTCATACTGGATGAAGCCAATAGGTCTCCCACCTTTTCATCTTCTATCTTCCATCCATGTAGAAAATCGAAACTACATCCTTAGGTGTTGCTCCAGCTCCATTGGGTTCCAAAATGGCGCCAATTGCACAATAAACTGCAAACAATCGTCAACTGACCATTTTTGTGTCCAAACAGCCTGCAGTTTTTGGCGTTCGACACCGAAGCCTCACATGACATCCTACGAGTTTGGGACGGACCCCCAGAGAACGACATGTCCTTGAGGGAAGTGAGCGGCTCCCTGTTGCCCGAGAACATCCACAGCACCCTCAACATGGTCACCATCCAGTTTGAGACGGACTTCTACATCAGCAAGTCTGGATTTGCCATTGAGTTCTCAAGTGAGTCGACTTCCAAATATGTCACTCCTCAGTAACTGCTCTGAAGAAGATGATTGAGCGCTAACTGTGATGTTTCCTCAGGCTCGGTGGCCACGGCTTGCAGAGATCCAGGGGTTCCTATGAACGGAAGCCGTAATGGAGATGGCCGAGAGCCTGGTGATACGGTGACCTTCCAGTGTGATCCTGGATATGAACTGCAGGGAGACATCAAGATCACGTGCATACAAGTGGAAAACCGCTACTACTGGCAACCCAGCCCACCCGTCTGCATTGGTATATAACACCCACAGCTGTTCTTTGACTTTTAAGTTACTTGATAGACGAGTTGTCCAATGTACGAGGAGTCAAAATCACCTAGTTGGTTTGTTGAATATACTCTTTAGTGTTTTTGCGTTGAAACATGAGCAATAATTGAGAAATTTGACCATAAGAGTGACGTCACAGTGCCCCCTAGCCTATTTATCGATGCTCTCAAAGGTAACAACTAGTGGTGATATTAAGAATTGGGTGATGGTGCCCATTTAAATGAAACGCACATTAATAGAAAGTATCTGTTTTCAGTCTGGCTAAGCAACAGCGCTATTTCTTATACTCTTAACTGCGTTATTTTCTTGTTTATCTCGTTTACCGAACCAGTTTTTAAATATGTTCTTTGAAAGATCTCTTCAGTGATAATGAGGATAATATATAATAAAAGCCAACGAGTAAATGCGAAGACAATGTCAAAATTGACAATTAAACGACACCTCAATCTATCTTAATATAAAGTTAATAGCATTATTATATTTTTGCATAATAAATAATAATACATTTTAATAAATTAAGTAGTTTGTTTTATACAATGTCCGTAGATTAATTTTTTTTTTTTATTATTACCGTATTTACGCAAATATAAGAACATTGTTTTATTTTCTCAAAAATTTCGCTCAAAAATGTGGGGGGTGCTTATAATCGCCGATTTCAAATATGCGCATAAATATAAGACCCCATTTTTCCGTATTTCAAGTCAGGAACAATCACAAACAAACGGAAACACGTTGTCTTTATGCAGCGGTGCGTGTGTGCGTCTACTAATTGCAACTAACTAAGACTAAGTACAATAATTTATTACAACAAACAGAGACAAACCACAACCGGGTAGCTTAGCTTAGCACAACCGGCTACAGACGAGTCCAATGTCCAATCACAGAAAGAGACAAAACAGTGAGTTAAAGAAGTCCAAGGAACAGACACAATCAAAACGCTTGGTCGCTGCACAGGGGATAATAATCCTTCCTTATCACACGGCATCGGGTAAACACAAAGCCTGAAAAAATAAAATAAAAATGTATTTTGTGCCTGAAAAATCAGGGGGGTGCTTATATTTGCGTAAATATGGTACTTTCAAGTAGTACATTGAGATACGTGCTTGATCATGGAGCCAATTAAACTAGTAGTATGTGATATATGATTTAATAATGCCTTACTGCAATACACTGAGACCATTTTATGTTTATATCTAAGAATCGAACCCAGCACCCGGGTGTAGCAAGCAATGTCTTCTTGTTCTGTCCTCAAGCTCTAGATGCAAATCATTTACTATCTTATTTCATCAGTTATTACTGCTCTCTCATACCTGTACGTTTGGCAACGAAGTGCACAAAGCGTGTTCATAAATCAAAGTCAGCTCAGAAGCCAAGTTAATTCAGTCAGTGTTATCCAATACAACAGAAGAATTGTTTAAAAAAAAAAAGTTCTCTTGCATGACACAGTTTTTATCAGCCGGCTTTAATTCAACTAAGGGACTCCACACCATTGAGATTTCTTGTCATCTCTGACATAAAAGCGCGGCAGAGTTAATGGATTTCAAAGAATGAGACACAGATTGTCTCTTTCTTCCAAAGCCACTTCATTTTGGAAGCAGGAGGGTGAAGAGTTTAAGGCTTTTCCTTTCATATTCTCAACAGCCGTCCTCTCGCCCAGTTCTTCTCGCTCTCATCTATAAGAAATGAGGACCTTACATGGCTTCAGAGGAGCCCGGAAATTTCTCAATATCTTTGTCCCTCTCCGTTCACGTCGGCGCAAATACTCCAGGCTCCTGGATCGCACAGATGTTCAAGCCGCATGTTTTAATAAGAGATTCTCCTCATGTGTTACTAATGCCCATATGCTGCTGATACAAGTCCTCTGTGTTTTCCCAGCACCATGTGGGGGCAATCTCACCGGTTCTTCTGGGTTTATTCTGTCCCCCAATTTCCCTCATCCCTACCCACACAGCAAGGACTGTGACTGGCTCATAGCCGTCAACACCGATTACGTCCTGTCTCTGGCCTTCATCAGGTAAAGATAAAGTCTGTAATACTCTTTGACTGTTAGAGGGATATTTTTGTACGCAAGTTGACCATTGGAACACATTTTCATCAGCTAAAGCGACTTTATGTTGGGACTCGAACCCTCAACCTTAATGTTGTGGACATCAATCGATTGATTGAGCTTTTAAATGCGATAAAAAGTTTGTAAAATTGTATCGATTGATGTGCTACCAAAGTATTTGTGACCTCTTGGTAGAGAGTTGACAAAAAGGTCTCAGGTTCGAATCCCAAACTGGTAGGTAGCTTTCAGAAACTGAAACCGATTTGGATAAAACCAGATTTGCCAGAATAAAAAAAAAGCACAGTAATGCATATTTACAAATGCAAAAAAAAATGATTTGGATTTTTAATTGTGCACAGCATTTGTGAATTATCATACAGCTATGTTAGTTTGCCATGTTACATTTCAGATTTTTACAGTTGTTGGTCAATTCTTGACTGGTGTAAAGCTTTTGACCATTTCATTTTGAATACAAACTCTAAAAGTTCCCGCAGTTTTTTTTCCTCAACTTTTTCCAACGCAACAGGCGCGGGAAGTTTTGCGAATGCAGACTCGGCTCTTCTCAGCTGGAAGGTTAATATCGGCCGAACCTCCTGTTGTTGCGAGGTCAGCGGGTTTTAAATTACAAGTGATGAGACGCTAAGACACTGTACGGGAAGTGATCTCGCTGCGCACGCTTTCCGGCCTTTTGTTTGTGCCCTTGCTTGAGCTCTAATATCTCAAGCTGATAAGTTCACAAGTTCATTTAGATGCTGCTGTGTCATAATGCTGAATTTGAAAGGAGCTCGGCGGTGTCCTTCGACATGGTCGATGTGTAGAGTAATTATGTAGTGGCCAGCGCTATCAATGTCCGAATTAAAATGCATTTCGTGTCTGGGCGAGATAATGAGCCCTGCTGGAATTCTGGCTCACTTTGCCCGTAATGAACCCGATGGTGGTCTTTTCCAGCCTCCCTTCTGCTCGCCTTAAAGGTGTTGCGTGTTGTCTTGGACTTGAGTGATGTGACCAATTAGTATAAAAGTAGGGTTGATAAATTTCCTTCGCAGTCCAATCATGTTGCTAATTATGTCCATTTTTCATCGGTGCCGTCGCAAAGCTCTTCTCGGGGTGGGACCGGGATTCCTCTCCAGCCTGGGTCGGCCTGAGGTTAAGTCAGACTGCTGTAGGAGTTTGTCGTACTTGACAGTCACGGGAGCCCTTGGTCAATGTTAATGCTAATAGCGGCTATATCACGCAATTCCTTTCCCCGTGGATCAAAGGGTCTTGCGGCGTTGAGATCTGGTCTAGGCACAAGTCCACAGAATTTTAATCAGTGTCTGTAAGCACTAGTGTAGTAGTAGTGCTCAATGAGTCTTCCTCATTGGAATATCGGACAAATAGAGCTAGGTCTGTGAATGTTTGAGAAAGCATGGTCCACATGTCGCCATATTTTATTCCCTCGAGTCTTGCTCAAGAACACCTTCAGTTGTAGAACCTACAGATCTGGTACCTTTCGGTCAAGTGTCCATCAAAATTTGGTTCACATTCCAATTCAGCTTGTGAATCAAAATGTGCAATAAAATCCTCAAGACCCCATCAACAATCTTGCATCCTCTTTTCAATTCTTGAAAGGCATGAAAAAGAAAGTGGTCACTAGAGTTGCGTTAATAGTCTCATAAGACCCGGTTAAAGTCTTGTATGAGTAGCAAAGCAGATGCTGAAGAGCGTCTAAGCTTTAATCAGACTCAGCAGGTAGTGTCTCCCACCAAGTTCCTCTGTTCTCATTCCAATCTGCTCGCGTAAAACCACAATGGCACACTTGAGCTCTGCCAGAAAAGCAACATCTCGAACAGGTTTTTGCGAAATGGCTCTTATTCGGTTCCATCCCAGAGAATTCCATTACACAGTCCATTACAGTCTTCTTAATGCTTTAAAAAAACTCCCAGCGTAAAGTATGTCCACAATGATTCTCCACGCCACTCATGGTAACCATCACACACCTTGCTTAAAATTCCAAAACTTGCCGCTTGCTTATTATCTTTTTCTTTTTTTAGCCACTCGATTGTTATCCCCACCCAGCGTCTTTCTTTAGCAGCATGTTTGTGCCGTCAACCTGATTACTGGGAAAATAATTGTTTTCTGATTGACAGCTACACAGGATGTAAGGCGAAAAAAGCCGGTGCATCTGTTTATCAAAAATTAATGGCTTTTTTAATGTGCTGTAAAGGATCCGATCCCCTGTTTGAGTTCTTCTGCGTCAAGCCCTGAGCAGTGGATTCTGACGCAGTGAAGTGTGGAAGGCATGCTTAGCATCCTTCTCCGCATTATAGAGGAAACGGGAGCGGGAATCTGATTCGGTTACAATTCATCTCGTTCAAATGATGCTACTGATAGACGAGGCCTTATTGCGGATAAAACGATGAGATTGTTTTAGTGTGCCAATTCGTTTGATTGTTTTGGGTTGTTGTCAAGGTGTTGCTAAGTGAATATTCACCGGTATTGTCCTTTTAAATGACATTCGGGTTGTTGGGTTTGGCACCCTACCTGTCAGGTACCAAACAATTTTGAGATTTTGTGGGATTTGGCGGGCAATTTGAAAAGCCATTACCGTATTGACCGATATTTGCTTGCCCATTATACTCAAGTTGACTTTTGGAGTACTGTTTGCTATTTCTCTACAACAATTGTTTTCTAAACCCTTCTATGGTTGACTCATGGTGCGCTGGAGCCATGAAGCTTTGGCCTTGAAGGCGGGACACACATGCACGTGTGAATATAAAGTAGCCTCCAATTTAAGTACGCAAATCAAACCTGTGATGTTTGTGCGTATTTAACCAATCGGGGCATACTTAAGATTAGCCACGCCCAAACGTCCGAAACCAACCTCAAGTGTCCCAATGAGTTTCAACACTGTAAAATCAGATCAGGGCACAATAAGAGGACCTCAGCACAGTAAAACATCAGAGAAACGCCATCTGAAAGATTTGTGAGAACCATGAAGCGATCCAAGAACAATCTACTGTTCTACTGGGTTTCTATCATGTGAGCAAAGTCCGGACAATCTCCCTCAAAGCTAAACCCTATAATCTTCTAAACCTGTGTTACTCATGAAACTTTTAACAAATAAATCTTGAACCCAGAATTCTCTATGAATCGAGATGTTGTAAGTGTGAAGATTATGTCTGTCTGTCCAGCTCTGTGATTGGTTGGTTGGACCAGGCCAGGAGACACTGAGATTGGCTCCAGATTGGCATGACCTGGAAATGGAAGAAGCCGTCAGGAATGAATATTGAACTTTTTATAGCTGATAGTTCCTTCGTCACGGTCTGTCTGCTTTGTGAAAGCATCGACTTTACGAACATGTCATTCACCATGAGAAATTAAAAACGTGATGGTTTATAAACGAGCTTTTCACCGCTGAAACAGATCAAACGCATTGTGTGGCACTCTAAGACGTTAGGATTGTGTGACAACTTCTTCTCTATCTCTTTTCAACAGGCTTCTCTCGCCGAGTCTTTTTTTTCCTTCTCGCTTCATACTGATTCCAGGCCTCAAATCCCGACCACTGTCTCGCGTTTGATCCCTCTATGTTAAAAACTTCTCTTTGATCATGTGTCCTTGGCTCTTCTTTCCGTAGCTTCAGCATAGAACCCAACTATGACTACCTGTATATCTACGATGGGGCCGACAGCAACAGCCCGCTGATCGGGAGCTTCCAGGACAGCAAGCTTCCGGAGCGGATCGAGAGCAGCTCAAACACCATGTATCTGGCCTTCCGTAGTGACGGCTCTGTCAGCTACACCGGCTTCCACCTCGAGTACAAAGGTGCTACACTCTGACATCCTCCAATATTATATCTTTGTATTTATTATTCTGATGTACATTTTGTAAGCTTTAGATAGTTTTTGCAGTCACTTTCATAACTGTCTGTGCAGTTAGACTTTTATTCAAAGCTAGTGACTGTTAAAAATGGAACCCAGTGGGNTTTTATAACCCATTTATAATCCGATGCCCTCTATTATCTTCTGCGCTCTATAATCCTGTGTGGTTTATAATCCCGTGCTCTTTATGATCCAATGCACTTCCAATGTCTGTTAAATCTAGAAACAAACGTTCATTAATAGTGCACTTTATAATCCGGTGCAACTAATAATCTGATAATCTGAGCAATACGGCATGTAAACTATATTCACATGCACCCATGTCTCATTTGACTGTCCGTGCTTTCCTTAATTCCTTCATCTCCGACTCTACTTGACAAACTTGCGCTTTTCTGTCTTTCCTCGGCAGCTAAACTGAGGGAGTCGTGCTTTGATCCTGGTAATGTGATGAATGGCACTCGGCTGGGCAGCGACTACAAGCTGGGCTCCACCGTGACCTTCTACTGCGAGGCTGGCTATGTCCTCCAGGGTTATTCCACGCTCACTTGCATTATGGGTGATGATGGCAGACCTGGCTGGAACAGGGGGCTGCCCAGCTGTCAAGGTAAAAGATGGATGTTCGGGATCACCCGTGGGAATTTTGCTAGATGTAACTGAAACGATACGGCCGTGATGACATCAATCAACCAACATTAGCAAGACGGCTTGTTGGTTATTGGTGAAAACTCCTCGGGTCTGGAACTTGAGCGATGTGCGTGTGTGTGTGTGTGTGTGTGTGAACAGCGCCATGTGGAAGTCGCTCCACTGGGACAGATGGAACCGTGCTGTCACCAAACTTCCCCAGAAACTACACCATGGGACAGAGCTGTGTGTATTCCATCTCCGTGCCCAGGGAGTTTGGTGAGTCCATACANTGTGTGCGTGTGTGTGTGTGTGTGTGAACAGCGCCATGTGGAAGTCGCTCCACTGGGACAGATGGAACCGTGCTGTCACCAAACTTCCCCAGAAACTACACCATGGGACAGAGCTGTGTGTATTCCATCTCCGTGCCCAGGGAGTTTGGTGAGTCCATACAAACACAAAGTGACATTTCTTGCTGTTTCACATGAGATGCACATATTTTGTCATACGGTACATGGGATAATGCTATTGCTTTATTGGTATAGTAGTTAAAATAATGCAAAGTCTTCTCCTCGTTTCCGTCTTTTAATATTTGTAAGATGGAAAGTAGCTGACATGGCGTCGCGTCTAATGTCATATTTCAGGCTTTTCGCCAAATTTTATACAGGAAGAATATTTCAGTTTGTGGACAATCTGGAAAAGAAAAATCCAGTCTGAAATTGAAAACCACTAAGCTTATATTGTTTTTTTTTATATATTTTTGAGATGTTTCTCATATATATTAGCATATATATTTCCAAAAAGTATTTAAAAAAAAATATTTTTGAAATTGTTTTTCTGATCCAAAATCCAGATATTTACAAACAAAGCTTCATAGTCAGGTTTTTGCTAATTTGTGTCTATTTACATACAAATACTTTTTTGTAATTAAATATTTATGTTTATTTTTTTTTTTTTTTTTTTTTAATTATGCCTAACTGAATTGTACATTTTTATATTTGCATTTATACATTTTGAGTGTCTATACACATTTGTGTGGCAGGGTGTGTGTGTGTGTGTGTGTGTGTGTGTGTGTGATTTGTTGATATAAATATTTATTACATATATTAAAATAAAGCCGTGAGCATCAATGCGGGGTAGAACATTTTTTTGATTGCTTTTGATTGGTCTTAATTCCAATATGAATCTGAATTTTGTCTGTCGATCAAATACGAACATCATTACAAAGGCAAGGATGTGTAATGAGAAACACTCCAAACCTCTGGATCTCGTCTCCCATCTCGGTGGTTTCCGTTCTCAAAGCCGACCATCGAGAAAACAATAGCAGAAAAGCGCCTCTTCTGTACATGTAACTGTCAGTTTAGCAGTTCTGGGGATTTGGGAGCCTCTCGTCGGTGCCGTTTGGCATTATGTGAGCTGCATGTAATGTCTCCCCGAGGCCCGTCGCCGGTCATTGGACCGCTCACGCTCCGATGAAAGGTTCTGAATGAGATGCTTGTCACTGGAAATGAGGCCTTCAGAAAAAAACAACCCCAGTGAAAACATGATGGCTTCGGAAATGCAAAGCGTGGCATGAAAATGAACAGTCAGCAACAGTATTTTAGCCCGTGAAGCGCATAAATTGCGCCGCTGATTTACGCCTTTTGAAATATTGGCACTTGTGCGCGTAATGCTAAATATACCATGAAATATTGCACGGCTCCACAGTTTGCGGACATAAATATTGGCATGTTTAATTTTAAGTGTTATAGAACGTGAGCTGGTTAACATTTGGGGTTTTTATTTTTTTTTTTTTACAACTTGATAGAAGAGATTTTGTTTCACATATTTCCATGTTTATATAGGATTTATATATTCCATATTTATACATTCTTTATTATATGGAGTTCAAATTATCAAGCTTATTCTTGTTTTTGTCTTTTTTTGTTGTTGTTGTTTATTTTTTTTATTTTATTTTTAAATGTTTTATTTAATAATTTTTGTTTAAAAAAAACAACATTCTTTTTTTTTAATAAAAATTAGATGTTTAGCAACTCATTTTAATATCTTAACTTTCCATTGTATATTTTGCAACTTTTAATTACATTTTATTATTTCATTCATTCAAGTATTCTTTGTTTGTCTGTCTACGGTAATTGAATATCAGAACAATGAGCAAACAAAGCAACTCAACCCAAAAGCAACCGTGCTTAATGTGCCCTGCCGAGCATTTCAATTGGTCAGACAAATGGAATAATTCCAGAACGCTGTTCCACGATTGGTTCTTAAATCATGGGTCTGAATTTGGCCTGGTGTCGTTTGCAATATCTTACTAAAAGCTCGATTTGGTCTATTCGAGCAGTAAAAGAGTAATAAAAAGGGGGATTGGTACTCATGTAAGTAGCTTTTTGGCTCGTCTAAACAATGGTTTGTTGGGAAAAAGACAAGCAGGTCGAATTTGAACAAATGAAAAAAAGCAATTTGATTTAAATGGTCATAGAAGGTATTTTTGTTCTCTTTATGTGTGACAGTTTGATAGCGAAATGAAACCATTTTGGCTTAGCAAGGCTCTTTTGCAATTCATATTTATATTCTTAGTCTTGAAATGACAGGGCAAAAATATTGACTGTAAAATGAGGAAGAAAAAAGAACAATTATTAACTCCGTCTTGTTTAAATCAAACCTATAGAAATTCATATTGTCTATAGAATTCCTTTATCGTGTGAGTGAATAAATAAATATGTATAACGGCAACTCAAATTCAAATTTTATTTAAAAATTTTACCAAATTATAATGTTGGCTATTTAAAAAATACTTTGGGCATTTTGTATCATGCATCGATACAAACTTGTATAAGTATTATAAAATATTTATATTTTCACCTTTTTCATTAATATTTCTTCCAAATACAGAAAGAAAACTGCATATATTTCTACAAAATTGTTTTTTTTAACCCTACTCACTCTCACATGTACATCACCATGCTAGCAACACCAAAGCGGTGGGTTCTAGTCCAGGACGAAAGCATGAAATTAAACACACCAATCAAACATTATTAATGTAAGTTTGCCACCAAACATTAAAATCAATAACCGGCAGATTAGCATGTTAGCATTGCGCAGCAGCATGCGCTAAAAGCAAACGCCATTCCTTCCACTGGCTGTGATCTGCGGAATAGCGCCGCGGTTAAAAATGCAGCACTCCACTGCCTTTTTTTTAATGTTTCATTATTCTGTCACAAAGAATGATGCCGGCAATATTTCAGACAATGACAGGTTTGGTCTGAGAGATGCATTATTCAGCACGTGCAGCCCCCACTCCGTGTTTCCGTCAGATCCCACCTCTCCGGCCCCGGGAAGTCAATATCGATGTGTAGTGTGGGAATCCTCTCCCGCCAACCAAAGAACCTAAATTGATGATCTCTGACTGTTAAATATTCCATGTTGTTAGGGTTTCTTCACTGGCCGTGTGTTTTCTGCAGGTCGGACTTGTGCGCTTTACTAACTCGCTTAAGCTAGCAAACGCTTCTGATGCTAAACAGCGCTAGCTAGTGGTCAGAGATGTTCATTAGTCTTGGCTTGTTTTGCCAATTTGGGATGTGTTTTTTTTAGAATGGGCTTTTATATATTTTTTAGTCTTATATTTTGTAAAATGCGCAGATTAAACAGGTTCGTCGCATGCTGTGATTTGCGGCGTAGCTGTGCTGTGTGTATTTCAATTATTCACATTTTTTTCGCAATTATGGGAAAGTTGCGTGTATTGAAAACGCTAGTGTTGGGTTTTTTTATCCTCAATTTTTTTGCCGTTTTTTAACTTTTTTAAAAATAATTTTAATTACATCGAATTTATTTTATGTACAAAACAATGCGTGTGTCTGTGTGTGTGTGTGTGTATAATTAAATATATTTCAATTCTTTGTTCAATCGAACGGGTCGAATTCAACATGTCTGACCTTGTTATAAGTTTAAAAGAAAATTCTATCTGGATTCCTGAAGTTTGTGGCCATATGTTGGTCAGCCAAAATGTATTTTAGGCATTTCCCGCAGACATTTTAATAACCGATAAATAATTTACGCTGGAGCGAAGACTGCGTTTGGCACAAAGCACTTACTCGTCGAAAGAAAGACAAAGCATTTAAGGAGTGTGTTTAAGGTGGTGATTATAAATGAATGCACACGGAGGTTTTAAATAAACTCGGGTTTTAAGCGCCGTAGGCGACCATTAGGCCGGTTTCACTGTATTCTTTCTGTCACGGCTGTCAGTTAGAAATACTCCACTAAATAGCGTCTCCCCTGGCTGTCTCTGACCTCCATCGCACAAACACACACTTCTGGATGGATCTTTGACATAGACGCTCTCTTGGAAAGGGATCACTCTTCTCTCCACAAAGCTATTGGAAAGCCTGGGAGAATTGGGAATTGCAAGCCCCTGAGCCAGAACATCAAAAGCTGCAGAAGTCGAGGCAAAGTTCATTTACTAGTGAGAAAGATGAAGCGGAGAAACGGCGGAGCTGTAAATAACGCCTTGTTGTGGCTGCTTTTCAGACCAAATCACAGGAATGGTTGAAGAAATGTAAAAAATGAAATGAATAATTGTTTTGGATGGAAGGGAAGTTTCTGATACATTACTGAGGTTTTGATTAAAG
>SOMO01000028.1:920786-935554 GCA_028128575.1 Paedocypris carbunculus | reverse complement strand
ATTGTTATGTTTTAAAAGTTTAAGCCTTTTTAACATGATGTGATATTACAAAATACCAAGAGCAACATACAGTATGTTCCATAAAACAAAAAGCAATATCGCAATATTTATTTAAGAAGGGTCCGGATAAGACGGAACCGAATCTCATCGTAATAAAAAGTGTTTCTTTTCTGCGCTGTGTGCATGAGCGTGAAAGAGTGTGTGATTGAACCTGCGAGCAGTGGTGATGAAGACGCTGACGGGTGTCGGTCTGTCTGTCTGTCCCGCAGCGCTGTACTGCAGCACCCCGGACTCGCCCCTCCACGGCTCCATCAGCAGCCAGACCGGGGGGCACCAGAACAGCCTGGTGCGCTGGGCCTGTGACCGGGGGTACCGGCTGGTGGGGAAGAGCACGGCTGTTTGCAAGAAGACGCCCTCTGGATTCTTCACCTGGGACGCGCCGGTTCCGGCCTGTCAGGGTAAGATCTGCTTTGCTCGGGCAGTTGGACTTGTGACCCACAAAGTCCTGGACCGACAGTTTACATGGGGTTTGATGGAAAGGGAAGTGAACCACCGTGAAAATGTGTTCGCCTAGTTACTATTGCAAAGCATTAGGTTAGCATATATGGTTTTAAAATCTTCATTAATCCAAATTTATAGTGCTAAATATGTATCGCTTTTGCGGTATTATAACTTCTGTGATAATAGGTAGCCGAATGTNACATTTTTAATACATTTTTTAATTGAAACTAATGCTCATTGATTTGTGTACCTGTTAGCGGTCTCATGTGGGCTCCCCAAGGCTCCGGTCAACGGTGGCGTGCTGGCCATGGACTACTCGGTTGGCACACGTGTGACCTACTTCTGTAATGATGGCTATCGGCTGTCCTCCAAAGAGTTGACCAGCGCCGTGTGCCAGCCTGATGGCACCTGGAGCAACCACAACAAGGTCCCTCGCTGCTCAGGTACGAGCTTCATGAGGAGTTCATGAGCCATTTGTGTTCCAGAAGCAATGCTTGTGTAGTCATTTTGTGTGTGTGTGTGTGTGTGTGTGTGTCTGCGCAGTGGTGGTTTGCCCAAGCATCGGCTCTTTCTCTTTGGAACATGGGCGCTGGCGAATCGTCAACGGCTCACATTATGAATACAGAACCAAAATCATCTTTACCTGTGATCCTGGCTATTACCGACTCGGACCCGCCCACATCCAGTGTATGGCCAATGGCGCGTGGAGCTGGAAGAACGAGAGGCCGCACTGTCAAAGTAAGTGAGCGAATCAAAGTCACTGTTTATTTCAACACATGATGCAAAAAATTGCTTTAAAAAAAGAAATTGTTATATATCTTCATCTGTAAAAATTTTAACTTTNAAAGTTTTTCAGCCAATTTTTCAATTCACTGTTTTTCAAATCTGCCAAATTGCCTCGTGTTGTCTTCACTCCTTGATTCCCTCCACAGTCATTTCGTGTGGAGATCTGGCAACACCTCCCAATGGCAAGAAAATCGGAACCCAGACCTCCTTTGGGGCCACTGGGATATTTACATGTGACAACGGGTATATGCTGGTGGGCTCCACCGTGCGAGAGTGTCTCTCCTCGGGTCTGTGGAGTGGAACAGACACACGCTGCTTAGGTAATGTACTGTTCATTTACCGCTGTGTTTTACATCTGCTCCCTTAAATCTGCTTTTTCCTGCCTTTTTTCGAGCAAATACTTGCGTTTGTTCAGCCTTGTTTAGTCGCATGATCATCTTGCAAAAGCTGCACCAAGTTACACAAATAATGTGGCGTTTTCGGATTTTATTACGTTGCAGATTCTAATTAGTACAATTTTGTTTGTCACATACACAATATGATACATAGTAAACTTTACATGTAAATCACATGCATTACATATTATTGTGACTTTTTTCTACCTTCTAAAATGTAGGTTACATTAAAGTACGGTATATCAAAAGTGAACACACACACACAAATAGATAAGATAACAATAAGTAATGCCACACTTATTTATTAAAATAATAGTGATGGAATAGTATGATTATATACAACAGTATATAATATACATATATAGGAGAGAAAAAATTATTTTCATAAATGTATTTAAATGAATATATTTATGAAAATGAAGGACATTTTCACATTTCAAACATGAGACTGTGTGCCACCTGGTAAAAAAAAATATTTATTTGTAAAATGTCCTGATATATTTTTAAGCAAAATGTGTTTACTAGAATCTTAGCAGTTTAGTGTTACGACAGTTTTACACTTGGTTTTTGTGCAAATTCTTACAAAGACTTGATTTATATTTACAATATATCCTTATACGTATATGTATTTTTGTGAGTATATTCATTTTAATGTAAACATAGGTAACTATATTTCTGTTTGCGTTAAACTTTTGATCTCCTTCAACGTTGCTGGATATCGTACAGCATCAGCATCAGTTTTGATTCCCGCTCTCTTCTCCGTTCTCAGGCGGTCACTGTGGGCATCCGGAACCAATCGTCAACGGTCAGGTGATCGGGGAGAACTTCGGCTACAGAGACACGACCGTGTACCAGTGCGTCTCCGGCTTCCGTCTCATCGGCTCCTCTGTGCGCATCTGCCAACAAGACCACAACTGGTCCGGACAGCTGCCCATCTGCGTCCGTGAGTGTGGGACCGCCGCTTACAAGCTCCATAGAGAGGCAGTATATTGCTTTACATTATGTATTTAGCAGACGCTTTTATCTTGAGCGACTTCCATTACGCTGAAGTGTGTTTCAAAACATCTCGGTTTTCCCTGGGAATTGAACCCTCAAGGGTTGGTGTTGCAAACGCTGTGATGTGAAACACACTTTTGGTTTTGTACGTAGATAACGTCCTGAAATGACAATGTAATGGTTTATTTTTCACAAACTGACAACAAAATAAGCACAGAGATTTGGATCCTAAAATTAAATATTGAAATTTTGGTTTTAACAAATTTAAGATGAATATCCTTTGTTGCTTAATTTAAAAGATACATTATTTTTAAAGATAATTTTTTTGTTTTCACTTCCAAATTCACAAGTATAGCAATCGAAATATTGTTTCTGAAAACAACATATAAATATCCATTCATTAGTGATTTGTTTTTATTTATTTATTTGTTTGTTTGTTTGTTTGTTACAAAAATTTGTAAACAATATAGATTAGTGTATATATATATATTTTGAAGAAAAAAAATGTTCACATTACCGTTTTGAGGGGAGAAACTAGTTAAAAAAAATTAATTAAATAATAAAAAAAAAAAAAAATGAAAATATATTTTCATTTAAAATCCAGATTAAAATTTAAATGCAGTATGTTTTCATCTTATCCTGATTTGAATCTTTTGAGGTTTTAATGGGATGCAGAGTGTTTGGTGCCACGATTGACTCCATGGAAAATGAATCAGCGTATGACAAAAAACACCCACACTTAAGTCCTTCTAAAATGTTTTGTTTCCACATCTACAGCTCATAAGCTTTGTACAAAAGTCATAAGACCAAAAAGGAAGGAAGAGCAGAAGTTAAAGCACCAGGTTCAAAAACCTGCCAATTGTGATGAATCCATCTCTGCAAAAATAAATTAAATTCCGCCTGCAAATGAGCTCTGGCTTCACTCTAAACACGATAAACATGCACAATGGGAAATAAAATACGGTATAAGATGGCCTGAATGGAACATTATGTATAAAATAGGTTCCTAAATGTCAAATTGGGGAAATAAAACACTCGGTCTGATGAAACGAGAGCTCTTCTGCTGGAAATAATCTGCGTGGATAATCAACGCGCATTATGTGGATCTGTAAAGTAAGAGCGTCTGATGCAGATTGACAGTTTGGGCCGGTTTGATTTCCCAGACAAATGAAATTAATTCGACCTGGCGTGTAATTAAAAGGCCGTTTGTTATTCCTGTATTGATTTGTATTGTATCTTGAATGGATTCTGACATGTGATGGAACTGGAGGGACATCAGCACTTTTGAATGAGTTTACGCAGCAGCGTGTCTGGATTTACTGCATTTTTTATTACTATTTATAATTCTTACAACTTTCTATAATAATAACAACCATATAATATAATACAACTGCCATACCTGAGGATATAATTATAGACTTTCTAGAATGAGCAGTGTTTTAATTTGCTGTTAGAAATTGAGAATTTCTACACATTGTCACATCTTTTAAATGGAGGCGGGCCAAGAAACACTCCTTTCTGATTGGCTTGAATCTAATTAGTTGAATCTTTCTTCTGATTGGGTTATAATTAAAGGCTTAAACTCTGCACTCACTGCTTGCAGCTATATTTATTATTAAAATGTGATCACTGAAGCAAAAGATCATGATTTCCCAAATCGGACATTTGAAAATCGTAAAATTATACGCATACTTCAAGAGGAGTTAACATTTTTAAAGATTTTTTTTTTTTTCCAAGCAAAGAATCAAGTAATTACAGAATAGAAATAAGCGTACTATCCAATACAAATAGACACACATTCATTTTCAGTTAGAAATGCATAAAAGCATTTTAGAATTGCAAATGAAAGAAATCCAGGCGTTTTTTGCAATTGAAAGAAATCTACTATCCAAAGCCTTTTAAAAGCTTTTTATCATCTTCTCCAGCCATCAGCTGTGGTCACCCAGGAAGTCCCATATACGGCCGCACCGTAGGCAACGGCTTCAACCTGAACGATGTGGTGAGCTTCTCCTGCAACATGGGCTACGTGATGGAGGGTCCTTCACGAGCCCAGTGTCAGGCCACCCGACAGTGGAGCCAGCCACCACCAACATGTAAAGGTGGGGAAAAAAGTTAAGTCTTTTATTCACACGGAGCTTTGCCTGATTCGCCGCCTCACAAAGTTAACGCACCGCAGTGCACCGTGGGTAAGAACGGGGAAAGACTCTGATGGGAGCTCACCACAACACCCATGGAAGAAAAAAGTGGAAGGGATCTTCTCGAGATATTTTTTAGATCTTCTTTGATGCTTTTTGATGATCTTCAAATGNCCCCCCCCCCCCCTCTTTATTCAGTCGTCAACTGCTCTGATCCCGGGATTCCAGCCAACTCCATCAGGCAGAGTAAGATCGAGCACGGAAACTTCACCTTCGGCACGGTGGTCTTCTACGACTGCAACCCGGGCTATTACCTGTTCGGCTCTCCGGTCCTCACCTGCCAGCCCACGGGTCAGTGGGACAAGCCGCTGCCGGAGTGCATAGGTAAGTCTCCGAGGGAAATATGGCTGGTGGGTGTTAATCACCTATTCATTCTTGGAATTGAGGTGAATTCATTTCCTGACCTTAAAACCAGAGTCTGTAATGGAAGGACTGGAGTAGTAGTGTAAAGTACTTGAGTAGATGGACTTTGTTACTTTGCTTACTGGCTTCTTTGCTTACTGGCTTCTTTGTACTTGTACTGAGTAGTAATGTAAGCAACTTTTACTCTCTACTTGACTACATTTGTGATCTGTACTCCTACTCCACTACATCTGAATGGATCATTACGCGTTACATTATGATTGTGCGTGACAAGTCGGCTTTTTTTCTGCCGTGGTTAAAGTGGACGAGGTGATATCGCCATCTGCAGGACGCTGAACATACTTGATGTTACCTTATGAATAGTTTCTTGTTTTTCACATTTCAGTACGAGTAAAATACTTATTTTCACATCTGATACTTTACGACTTTTGGTCAAGTCTTCTTGGAAGTGGTTTGTCCATGTATCCACACACAGAGAGTATGGTTACATTAGAATAAGGATGCTGATGATGCAATTGCCTGGCAGGGTATCTAGAGGAAGAACTTAAATTTATGATGAAGTAAAAGATGTGAAGATGCCTCCTCCATGCCAAGGACAGCGTCAAATGGAGGCAGGTGATTGGCTGTAGTGTAGAATAAAGAGAAAAGCCGAAATACGAAGAGCAAGGTGGTTTTCAATGTTCAGCAACATATCTGAATGAAGTTTAATACTCATTAAACAGAATAAAGTGGAGTACCATATAATACTTGATATTGTGTGCATCTAATTGCATCTAAATACCAGCTTTTCCTGGTGAATTGAACGAGACAATAAAATGTCTTGATCTTTCCACACTTCTGCCTGTGTCGTAGTGGTGAACTGCGGTCATCCTGGAACTCCTCCCAACGGCGTGCTGAGCGGCGACAAATTCTCTTTCGGCGCCACGGTGCGTTACAGCTGCACGGGCGGACGGCAACTGAAGGGCGAGTCCTCGAGAACATGCCAACTCAACGGCCACTGGAGCGCGCCCATGCCGTTCTGCTCAGGTTGGACTGCACACACATCCATCACTACTAAAGAGCTGTTGAGCATCTACGTGTCCACCATCTGAAATTAATACCACTATGAGAAACCATTCACAAGAGGGCAGAAGCACGTGAATGGCTTCATATCTTCATTATTCAAGCGCATATTCAAGCGATTCTTGACTTTTGGGGCAGTTGTGGTCAAGTGGTTTGAGAGTTGGACTTGCAACCTGAAGGTCATAGGTTCGAATCCCAGACTGGCAGGTTGTGTCCTTTAGATTGACCGCTGTTCTACACGTGTGTGTTTAAACAGGCATTTAGACCAAAGTGGGACCCTGAATAGCAAGTTTTTAAATTAAAGGTGAGTCCCCAAAAAAGGGTCAACATTTTATTTTAGGGCAGAGTTTTGGTCAAGGGTGGAGTTAAGGGGGTGTGGCAACTGTATGGTGAGTGTGAGGGGTGTATTGTTTTGTCAAAGTGCGGGATGTGTGTGTGTGTGTGGGTGTGTGTGTGTGTGTGTGTGGATACGTTTGGATGAGTTTACTATCACTATTGAACGATTATATGATTATACTAAAGATGTTTATGAACATGCCCTCAACTGTCTGACAAAATAGATTTTATGGCTGAACCGTTAAAATCTGATTTCACTGCCCATTTTTACATCCGTTCCAAGTGATTGACAAGCCACATGCTTGGTTTTTAAATATTTGTTATAGCGGTACTGGTGGGTTTTATTGCGTTGGTAATGAAGGGGGCTTCAGGGGGACATTGTTTTAATCTGCGGGAGCCATTTGTGAAGCCTCTTTTGCCTTGTAAATGTCTGTGGCTGTCATTAGCCCGTTATGCTAAATAAACGATTAGCTCTTAAACTACATTTTCTAAAAAAAAAAATGCTATGCTAATATGTTTAATTAAGCGTTCCTCTAGCCGTAAAGAGCTGAAACGCTCCATAGAATGTCGAGAAGTTCTAGACTGAGACATGAACTGCAGGATTCGCTGTAATGTCAGTTCTTAAAACACAAACAGTTGCTCCCAGAAGCCAGGAAACATACCAGCACAATTTTCACCCATTGTCACACTAATGCCGTTTACTCTGCAAATGGAAAAGCATGTGCCAATTCCAGAGTGGAACCTGAGAACGTCCCTCTGGCAAACACACAATTCACGTATTGTCAAGAAGCAAACACGGCTTAGGGAGGTTTTACATGCTTTACACCTTCCCTGCACAAAACACTCGACACACAGGCGGCTGTAAATAACTGAATGAGCCCGCTTTATTTCAAATGGAGGACCCCCGTGTCTTTGCCTCACCTGATTGTACGTAACTGTTGCTGTGTCTTTGTGGACTGAAGGGAATTGACCAAACACATGCTGGAAAAACCATATTTACACGAATATAACGTAAGGGAAAACACCCCTTTTTTCCACAATTCTAGAAGCTCAAAAGTGTGGTGCTTATATGCACAAAATGTAAAAATGCTTTTAAATATAAGTACCCATTATCAATCACAAATAAATGTTCCCATATATGGATATAGCAAGTGGAATCATAGCACCCCCTACAGGAGATATACTCTACTACATTAAAAAACATAATATTTCACTTTTAAAAAAGTTTTTTTGAACGTTAACGTTTGAACGTTTTCTGTTAAAAGAAGTATTGCTAAGAGAGACAGAATTTTAGGTTTCTGGAAGGTTAGAACACCAATAAAGCATTGTGGAGCTTGTGTTCCTATGTTATGCCTACTTATGGAATTTTTATTTTGTGCTTGAAAAATCAGCTGTGCTTATATTCATGTAAATACGGTATCTCATTTTAATCCAGTGAGGTGGAAAAGAAGATGGATGATTAGATGATTGATTGTAGTAGAGGTTGGATGATTAGATGATTGATTGTAGTGTGTGCGTGTGTGTGTAGGTGTGTGTGTCTCTGTGTGTGAGCGTGTGTTTACGTACAGAAAATCCATTAAATTAGAAGCCCATTTATGAACATTAACCATGAACCATAGTATCATTCTTAAATATTCAAAGTAATCCCAAACATTACCTAAACTCCAACACAGCATATTCACAGGAAATTACAAGTGACAAAGGCACAAAAAAAGAATATTACGGTAAAACTGCTGAAAAAAATACCAGGAAACACATCAGCCAACATGATACAGATGTAAACACAAGGAATCATGGGAAACAGTGTTCATTAAGGCACCGCAGTATATCAAAACTCCATCGAAATGATCAGTGGCTTCTAGAAAAGTCCGCTCACTTCCCACACCTTCTCTACACACCCGATAATTGCAAATGAAAATTGCTAATGTATTCCCCGTTGGAGTGAATTAAGCCTCAATGTAATTTATTTAAATCGATTACGCGAAAGAAAATTAATCTGTGGCATAATGTATATAAATTACGTTGCATCAGCTGATTTTAATCAAGTGATCTGAAGCCGAAGCAAGTGGGATTGTTTCTTCTTATTGGGAAATTTCCATCTTTGCTGCGGGGAAATCACTTCTGATGGTTACCGAGGCTTTGATCTGTTACATCACACGTTGACTTGCGGGTCATTGGCATGATGTGTGTTTTATAAACCCACCGGTTTATCCATTAAACCAGCAGTGTTTGCTCGCATGACTCATGCCTGCGCCGCCTCTACTTCCCATTCCGACTTTTCCACACAATCGCCTGACCCAGAAAACGAAAGCCGGAGAAAACAACGGAATTGCTCTTCCTCTCCTACTCTCACTTCCTGTCGGTCCTCTGAGGCTTTTCTCTCTTCCTGCTGCTGTTCATCAGCCTCCAGGGCTCCATGGCACAAAATCACAGCAGCACCACCTCATCCCTTTTCCTTGCTCCGCGCCAAAGGGCTTTTGAAGACTCTCCGGACTCTTGGAAAGAGTTCTTCTATTGAAGGAGTCAGTGCACGGTTGGTCGGCCATGCTGTATACTATTACATCATATTTTATTTTCCTAATCTAAACCGAAGCTCTCGCAAACCTCTGACCTACTTGGCAGCCTGGTGTAATTGCCTACATCCGGACCTCGGAGGTCTCTGAGGTGAATCCTCCAGAAGCTTCCGCCCGCTCTGACCCTCTTTAAAACGACAAACAGCAGTTTACTCTCTGGCCCTGGAACAGCCTGATCTCCAATTAGCGCAAACACAAGTGGAATCCCAACCTGGTGTGTTCGTCCTGCAACACTCGTCCCGCGGTTCAATTAAGGCGGTTGTAAGGATGTGTAGAGGCTTTGAGTAAAGGTGCAGTAAACCTCCCCGAAGACTGCACCAGATCCGCTTGACTGCCGACAAACAATAGGCCAATCACCTTAAATATACCCTTTAAATAGTTCCTGGTGGGACCAAGTGATGCCAGGGGCGTGGCATGCTTTTATTTTGCCCTCTTGGAATAAAGTCTATTCATCCCCTGCACTAGATGGCAGCAGCGCTCTCATTCGCATCGTGTACGTAGCGAGTGACATAGCGATCCAATAGTGTCGCAGCGTTCTTAATGTGCCCAGGTGGGTGGAAGTGGTNTTTTACTTAAAAATGTAATACATTTTGTTTTGGCGGACATTTTTTAAAATGTGCTCCTCACCACTGGACCACCACTGCCACATCTCGATGTGAAGAGTGTAGTCTTCAGTCGCCTAAAACATTCAAATTAGAAGTCTGCAGACACGACTGGAGAAGAAAATGGAAATCTTCACACACACCTTGACCCTAACATCTTTTTAGCCTTCATTGTCTTTTATAATTTGTGCTTTGTAACTTCAGGAGACTCTTCCGGGACATGCGGTGACCCAGGCACTCCGTCCCATGGCAGCCGAGATGAGAGTGACTTTCGAATACGAAGCAAAGTTCACTTCAGATGCTCGGAGGGTTTCGAGCTCTTTGGCTCCACAGAAAGGATGTGCTTCCCCAACGGCACGTGGTCCGGCACTCAGCCCTCCTGTAAACGTGAGTCACAGCCTTATTATTACAGTCTTTTTCTTCTGCAAACATTTTCAGCTTTTCACATTTGGAATTTGTGTTTTTATCTGGAAAAAACATTTATTCATCTGTCTTTTTTATGCAATANTGTTAAAGTTAACGTTCAGCATTTGTTGCGTTGGTATTAGCATCACTGGTCCTTATAAGCTGTCCAATAGCGAGCAGCAAATCATCTTTGGCTGCTAAAAGCCTTCACAATTGATCAATAACCCATTTGAGACTTTTTATAGCGCTTCACCCCCTCCACTTGAGATTTTTCTCGATATAGAAAGCTAGCATTTAATATCGCGTGAGTTTCGAATCCATCACCATCCGTGCAGCAGCGTTACATCAAAGTGCGAGCCGGCTGGCGTGTTCAACCCAAATGGCTTGGAATCAATGTGTGACACCACGCAAACACAGACCCGCACATGCCCCCTGAAGCCCCGCCCCTCCTCGCCCGTGATGCTCTCTCCGCTGCCATTGCAGATAAGTAGAAGAGTTCCAGTGGGACGGCGAGTACAGCAGTCCCCTCCATCTGCCCTTGAAGTGTTATGCTTGGTCAGCACTTTCTTCCTGACAGAACACGCTCCTGGGAGTCCAAACACCCACACCTCCCTCCGTCCTCCGCCACCAGCCAGAAAGACGAAGATGGAGCTTGACATAAGAACACACACCTCTTCCCACAGCCTCATGCCAACATGGCCGAACCTCACAGAAATATTACCGCCAGTCCACGGAAGTGTTTAATGACAGGCCACACAGAAGTGGATGNCTAATCGTATTTCCAGCAATGTATTACGTGTTACATGAAAGTGTTGCTTGAGTTACATCAAACTTTTCACCCTCAAGACAAAAAATCTTTGTTATTTGTATTTTGCACTCTTTTCCTGTATTTGCACCTTAAATTTTGTTGCACCATTGTGCAATGACAATAAAGATTATCTTATCTTATCTTATCTCTCTAAATAAAAAATGTAATCACGTTCGTTATTGGTCTTTCGGTGGAGGAGCGATTGGTAGCTTGGATAGGCCACAATCATTAGGCTACATAACATTGTCTTCTATTGAATGTAAAAAAAATTCAAGTAAAAGGTACATTTTGTTATACTACAATGTTAATTTATACGTATGTACTGTAGTTATTTTGGTGAAAGGAACTCAGTAGTAATACAGAAGTACTGTAACATATTACAATGAGAGACGGTAATAATTTAAGACAGATCGTAGTAATTTAATGTAACCTATTACTTTTTACAAACAGTAATAAGTAATGTGTAATGCATTACAATTTCAAAGTAACTTGTACAACACTATTGCACAATAAAAATTATTTTATTTATTGCCCAAAATATTGTATGCATATACATTCAAAAAAAGAAGTACAGAATCTGACGGAATCCTTCCTTATGGGGACGTTCCCGACCTCATCCGGTGCAGTGCGGGATGTCTCTTCCGTTGGGATACTGAGAAGCGTACCCGAGAAGAGCCATCCTCCTCACTCAACGTCAGCTCCATGCCAACATGCGTCTTCTCCGTTTTGCCCCCGGTCCTCACTTTGTAGCATATGTGATTTACACCAAAGTGTGTGTGATAAAAAGCTGCCAGTCATGGAGGGGTCGCCGTCTGACCCCTAGCCGAGCAGAGCGTTCCCGCGGCCTACTGGTGTATTAATAAGTAAGAGAACCTGCCCGCAGTCCTTTAATAACAACCCTTTTAATCTGTCCCCCGGGCTAGCCGAGCCCACCGAGCTTCTCGGGTCCAGCCAGGCCGCTGTATTAGATCAGGAGATGGCTTTTTTCATTCCGCCACCGGCCTTTAAATAAATCATCAGTTGTTTATGGAGCCGGCTGGTTCTTATGACATGGACTAGTTTCAGACGTCGGCTCACCTGATAAGTGAGGGCAGTTCTATATTAAACCTTTGTGGGGACGTGTGTGGAGTGTTTACCTTTGACTTCTCCAGCTGCTGGAGTAAGTCATGGTTTCCAGCGCCAACACTGAGTGGATTTCCGGCAATTTTCCCGGGCATGTTGAATGTGTGGCCTTGCCGTGGCGTTCAGAAGATTTGATGTTTAATATGCTGGAGTGAGGGATGCTCTGTCGCTGTAGGTTGGACACGTCCATATCAAGCCCTCTGGCTTTTGTCTTCATATTGGTTTCTTTATTTCTGGGAGATGAGGTGGTTCGTAGGCCTTTAGCTGGGTTTGATGGTGTGCGTCTGTGCTCTGATGGGGATTTGAGCTCGGTTCAGGTGAGGTACAGGGCTGCAGGGCTTGTGATGTATGGAAGCGGGTGAAGTTAATCCGGAATATCAATTTCTGAAAAGCAGTTCTGAGCTGTTAGCGCATAAGCGGTGGGGAAATGAGAGCAGAAGTTGCATTCAGAAGGTGTGAGAATATGGTTCTGCGGTGTTGTAGTTTGTCTCACGGCAATGAAGAAGCCATTCCAGGATCAAGTTCCAGTCCCGGTCGACGTTTTTTTGGCTAACAATTGCATGCTCTTCCTGTGTTCCCTTAGTCCAAAATCTACATACTTGCGTGAANTAATGGTGTTTTTCCCAAGGCCTGCAGAACTCATGGCCGTTGCCATTGTGCAGGGATCATTTTTTGGAAGACGTCGAGTGTCACTTTAGACAGGAGCAGTGGCTAATTGAAGGCGAAAGCTTCACGCTATAATCCATCCCTCACGCCGCCAGAGCCCGAGGGAATCACAACGGTCAGCAAGAGCGGGAAAGTGTCCGGCCTCCTTGTCGGTGGATTTAACGACTCCGTGGAGAGACGAGAGCATTGTGTTTTCGCTCGGTTAATTCACTTGTTCTGGATCTCGCCGGCAATAAACGCTCTTCACTCTCAGGCTGGTGTCGTGATCTACCGGCCTGTCATGAGGAATCTTAAAAGCCCTCGTCTCCACCCGTCCAAGCCTCATGGCTGTTAATACTATATTCATCCGCAGCTACTGTGCCATATCACGGCCATTACATGGTCAAAGACTTCTTAATAATAGACCTTAGACCATCACTCTCGTCCCGCCACGTCTCCAGGACCTTCAGATCCTTTTGATTCAGTGTGATAGAAGAAAATGTGTTGCAATGAAACTAAGCCATTTACTGTTGGATTTCTAAGACAAATTGTGTTTGATGATACATTTCTACAAAGTCTTTCAAAAAATGGTCATTGGCATGACTGCAGTGTGGGAATTTTGGATCACGGTGACCAAAACAAGGCTAAAAAGTCGGACATTTCTCTCTTATCGCCTCTTAGACCTGTCACAATGTGTTTTGTGGTGTTGCGCTTTTTAAATCTGGTTCTGAATGTGAAAAGTTTCCCTNTTGATTATTGAAAAATGTATAAATATTGTTTAGATAAACAGATAAAAAACGGACAAACCTTTTTTTGCTGTTGTACCATTTAACACCCCAAAAAGAGGAAAGGGGCGTCGCCATTTTGTTTGTTTTATTGAAACGGCGCGGTGGGCGGAGGCTGAGAGAGAGCGACGCCCCTGGATACCGCGGCTAAATAGGGAAAGGCGCGAGAGGGCGGCTGTCCGTAAGTATATATTAAAAAAATACGTCAATAATTCCATTTCTTTGCGTTCGTTGGTATCATGACGCTTGCTGGAAGCCTCGGTACGTTCACTTTGATGCTGCTCCAAATGACAAGTGCCTATGGCGTGTCTATCATTTATCCTAAATAGCAGTCAAATGAACATGACGTAATGGGTGATCTGTCGCGTTAACGCACGGGATTCATCTGCACATGGTTGTAATTCCAGGCAGATGTTGATCTCGCGACAGCAGACCGTTAGCTTCTTAGCTTCTGTTAGCTGTCTGTCTGTCATCTGTTGCGATGTGTTCGTGAAGCAAATGAAGATGTGAGACTATTGCAGCGATGTATATAACGTGTAGAGCGCGCGCGCGCGTGTGTGTGTGTGGTGTGTTTAATCTGTCACCCTCACACACCGTTTCGCGAGACAACAGTTCAATTAATAACCATAATAAATCGTGAAAAATATTAAGTAGGTCATTTAGCAGTTCCCACAATATATTTCCTTTCAATTGTGATTTTATCAATTTTTTTCCCGCTTTTCCATTTCTGGGTTCTGTGCAGCCAATCACAGCAACTCTGGGCCTGAAGGCGGGATAGACACTGAATTGGTAGCCAATCACAGAGCGGGAAACACACATTAACACACTTTTCCAGCCTGGTGTGGGAGGAAACTGGAGACCCCGAGGAAACCCACGCCAAAACGGGGAGAGCGCACTGAAACTAAAGTTATGGTTGTTTTCTTGTCTGTCAGGTTCCGCATCCTCCACTGCCTCAGTGTGAGAAGGTGCCGGGACCATGTTCTACGCTCACTTCGTGCTCAGCAAACGTGGGCCGCTGGCTAAAATCTGGCTGGCGGCCCACTGGGACAAGAAGCTGACCAAGGCGCATGTGTTTGAGTGCAATCTGGAGAGCAGCGTGGAGAGCATCATCTCTCCGAAGGTGAATCCTTGCCTTCTCTGCATTGTTTTTGAATGACTAGTGTTATGTGTTTCGCCGAAGAGTGGACTTTTAAT
>SOMO01000028.1:854510-866942 GCA_028128575.1 Paedocypris carbunculus | reverse complement strand
CGAAACGTCTGAAGATCGTCTCCTTTTAAAAGTCTGTCTCCTACCTCTCGTCGGTCCAGGGCAGCGTACTCGGCTTCTATCTGCTGAGCTCCAGGAACCTGAGAGAAAACCATCTGAGACTCCAGACTCAGCGCCAGCTCCTTGTGATGCTGCTTCTCCGCACAGTCGCACGGCGTCTCACGCTCCTCGTTCTCCACAAACAAGTCTGCGTCCTTCTTCACCAACAGCTGTGGGCACACACCGGCCTGTAGCCTCACCATTCTCATAAAGACAAAATAAAAGTCCTCAGCGCCAACCTCAACACAGCTCTTCATGCCAGCGGCCGCTGCGTAGTGCAGGCAGGTGCTCTTCTTGTCGTCCGCGGCGTTGACGTTGGCTCTCTCGTACTCGCCCTGGTCCAGCTTGGCTCCGCTCCACTGCAGGATCATCTGGAGACACTCGGCCCGCTTCTGTTCGTCCTCGTGCGGTCGGCTTATCCGTGGCTGCAGCGCGCCCTCGTCCAGCAGGATCTGCGGCCCCATGCACAGCAGGTGCAAGGCTGTCTCGTTGTGAACGTTGCACTTGTTGGGGTTGCCATCTTTGAAGAAGAGAAAAGACCTGAAAAACAAAGAGATTGAAAGTAATACATAACATGCATTTCAGTCTGGATTAAATGTAATCTGACATCATATGATTTTCCTAAGACCTGAAATCATAGGAAAGGCNATTAACAAAAAATAGCGATAGCTTTGAAATAATGGCAATAACAGAAACAAGTCCACTGCAAATGTATATTTATTGGCACATTGCATTCTCTGGATAATCAACTCTTTTAAAGAAATTCCAGGAAACACATCGATACAAATTTTCAAAATCACTCGTAATCTGACCGTGTTCAAGCAAACACTAGATTAAAAGAGACTACCCTCGTCTTCCTCCTTTGGGTGTTACGATATGAAATGCGTCTGCGGTGTAATGTTCTTCACTTTGTGATCCGCTGGGTTGGCGGCTGCTTCGTAATTACAGATCGTCACCTCGTGTCTGTGAGCCTGACGTAAGAGATTAGAAATNTTTTTTTTTTTTTTTTTAAATGAACAGCTTAAATTCTAAACTTAATGAGGGAAACTGACTTTCAGTCTCACACTGTGACGCAAATTGAAGAAATGAACTCATTGCGCTTTATTCTTCCCTGTACATCGAAAGCGACTGAAATCCATACGCTGGATTGGACCAAACTCCACCAATCACAGTTGTTTCTGTCCAGTCACAACAATTATACACTTATAGTTCTTAGAAGATAAAATCATAAGCACACAACTGAAAAAAATAATCCAACCAATCCCTTAAACACAAAGAAGTGATTGAAAGTGGTGATTGAAAAGACATTATGCAGACAAAATAGTCTCCTCAAACACCACGGATGGCCTCTGTATAAAATAGGCTGTGAAAAAATACAAAATGTCTTCTATATCGGTATAAGATCAAGCTCAAAAAATGCAATTCAATTGAATCGAGAGACAAAATATTGTGATTATACTGATGTACGTATAATTGGACTTTGCTAGTCCTAATTCGCGTAGATAAGACAACATGTTTGTTTTCTTTTGAAAAAATTTGCATCATACAGCTCACCAACAACCGGAAAAATGACAAAAACCACGCATGGGGATAGACTCGAGAAACTAAAATGAAGGTCAAACAGTGGGATGAAAAATTCCATAGAACCAAGAAATATGGCCGAGTATGTGACGCGACTCCAGCATTAGGAGTTTAATAGTTTAAGTAACAAACCAGCGGCCCTTGTCCTGCACCAGAGAGGCCAGAAAGACTGGTTTGGTGACCAGGAAACAGACGGTTAACGTCTGGATTAATAAAGCAGGGTAACTATGACACGTTGGGAGTTGATTGACAGGTCGAGAGAGCTCCACAAGGTCAAAGTGGATGATTTGCAAGCAGATCCCTTGTGTTCTGGTTTGCCGTGTGAAGACTAATGGCCATATCACAGAAAGAGTGTGTTGGGCCAGAAGCCAGAAACACACACACACACTCAGCCTCAGAAATTCTGGGAGTATCCGAGACGCCAAAGCCATTTCCTTGTAGCTTTTCCAAGAATCGACAGCAGCCAAAAAGTGAATCAGAATTCCAGGTAAAGCGCGTCACAATAAATAACCGTTGAAGAAACTTGTCTTTCATATTTTTATGGAATGGAGTAATAATTTCCTAGGTATAAAAACATGTTTTGCACAACAGCCAATAATGTATTGTAATGTTCGGACTATAAGGTGCAGTGGCTCACTTAAATTCCAAAACACAAAACATGTGAACTTTAAAATCAGAAATAAAAAAAAAAAACATTTGCCTTTAATGTGGAAAAAATTGGTAGTTTGACGTTTATTAATGTGCGCCTTGAAATCCTGAGCAACTTTTATTTTGAAAAATGTGGTATGTACGGTTGACGGTAATAATTTACAGGAAAAATAACTGAGCTTTCCTGTGACAATACATACATTGCGATGTTAGCAAAATGATTGCTGGTGTTCAATTCTCACAATATTATGAAAGCTATTTTTCCACATTTACCTAAACTTTTACAAAACCAAACAGAAATGGTAAAATGTTTGCTAAAATAATAAACAATTAAAAAGTAAAATAAAAATAAAGGGCAAAACTTTTAGCAAAAGGGTTTTTAATTTATTTAGTGAAAGAATAACTACGCAAAATTGTATCCATTTTTCAATATTAACTAACTGTACAAAATTATGTCATAATGATCTATTGGCTTAAGATTGAGATTGAAAAGTTAAGATTCTAAAGAAACTATGACAATGACGAGAGTGTTAAGACGTTATTCCTGCTCTGTGATTGGTCAGCCACCAATCCAGGGTGTGAGTCCCGCCTCCAGCACAGTGTTGCTTAAATTGGCTCCCAGCAACCCAGAGACATAAAAAGCTGAAAAAGATGGATGGATGGGCTACAGATTCAAGGCGAACCGCTGCATAAGGCCGAATCACATTTTGTCTATGGTGAAGCATATAAAAAAAGAAAAGACCTCTTCCGTTTCAATTAATCTGATATATCGACGTGATGACAGTCCGGAGAATTCTGAAGAGGTCATTAGTGTCGTGGCTGAAACCGCCCAGCTCTATAAAGAGCTCCGAGAACAGAAAGGGAAGTGAGGAAAACGAAGAAGGAAAGAGGAGGAACTGCAAGGCCTCAATAGCCAGATGTTCTCGCGGCTAATTATCAGCCGTCTCATTCACTCGGAGCGGTCATGACCGAAATAAATAACCAGCAGGAGCCAAGAATCCATCGTCTCTTTGTGAACAATTTATTGAAAAAACGTCCGGTGTGGGACATGAAATGAACTTCTGTGCAGGCTCTCACCTGATGAGGCGCGTCATGGCGTGGCGTGAGGCGTAGTGCAGCGGCGTGTTGTGTTGGTAAGTCTCGCCGTAGGAAGTGTTGGGCTCCAGAGCATCTTTGAACTGAGGGTTGCTCTCGTAGAGCTGACAAGCCAGAGTTTCATCCCCACTGATGAGGGCTTTGCGGAACTTCGTGGCGGTGTTCCCCATGACGGAGGCTGTAGGGGGCGCCGCAGAGCGGCCCACATTCAGACGTCAGCGCTCAGCCGGCATGAGGGTGGATCTGATGCATATCCCAACACCTGCAATGCAAACACAGCATTTTCCAATTAGTGTTAGGGAACAAGACGGGATCTGTTTTTGAAATATTAGTGTGAAAATGTCTGAACAAACTCCAACCATGGCTGCATTAAAATATTATTCCAGAAACAACCTGTTGTTCACATCACGTTAAAGATGTAAAAGAAACGTTGAGACTCATCATCTTAGATATTACGACAACACAAAGTATGACCTAAAAATCGCAATGAGCTTAAATATGTCTATGTTGAGTTTTATTAAATGATATTAAACAGACATGATTATTAGATTAGATTATTTCAAAAGCTATTGTAAATCATTTAACTTGTTCAATTTGTCCTATAACAACAACATTTCAGCTTGCTACTATTAATAAAAAAGCTGCTCCTATTTATCTGTATTGTGATCAATACACAGATTAACTCATCTAGACAAAGTGACAGGCTGATATTTTACATATTGACATTTAAAATGACATTAATATGAATATTAAATAAAATGCTGTGTCTGTTTTTGTGTGAGTGAAACACTTAAATATAAAGCAATACATTTTCCTATATGTTTTTATAAGAATGTGTGTAGTGTATGTGTACAAAATGTATAAATACATATATTCTAAGAACTTTTATAAACAAATCGGTAATTAAAGTGCTTTGCCCAATCATGAGTGGCCTCAATCTGTAGCATGACAACAGCCGTTTACACGTCATCAACAGTCGCGCATTTCAACACATGATCTATACATTGAACATTTTGGTGCCTCTTTTTGAGCCCTTTACAAAATACAAGTCCTCTCTTTGAACAAAACCCAGGCGAAACGCATGACCTAAGGCATCTATACAGTTCCGTCAGCAAAACAAGCTATTATCCATCCGGTTCTGCTCTAATAAATCTACTTGAGAGGGCTGCAGCAGCAGGTGCGGGGCCGGGGACGGGCCTTCCAGCGGGTTTGTAGGTCATTCCGTCTGCTCTGTTGTTCTTTTCCGCATCGTCTCATTCACTTTCACATTCCAAACAACTGTAAGTGGAGTGACATCACAAGGGAGACACCATTTTTTGGACTGGGAACTGTACTCACGTGGCTGGACCGGTTCTGGTTAACTGGCTTGATTAAAGCAAACGTGGAAGCATGTCAAACTGACAGAATGACAGGAGAAACTTCTGCTCCACGCACGTCCGAAGCTCAATGATTAGACGTACCGTACGTACATTAGCAGATCATTTGCATGTGTTTTACAGTGGCCGAGCTCGGTTTTGAACAATGCACGCTTTGTTTCACAGACATTACCCTACACTGACACTTTTAACAATGTAATTCTAGGCTAATTATTCACTGTGTGGCCAACAGGAACTTCACAAACTGATATGACATTTAAAGAGACAGGCCACGAAAATCCAATATCGTTTCTGATAATCTGTAGCCAATCCACTATAGATATAGTTTAATTAGATTAGATAGTTAACAGGCAGGGATGATTGAATCAGCCTAGTATTTTTTGTTCTGATCTTGAGATTGTGTATTTAAACAATAGACAAAGAAATATCCTGAAAATAATGTAAATACTGTACATTTACAGTGTCTAATGTAATCGGAGGCTCCGCGAACATGGTACTAATCCCACGTATCGTTCTGAAAACACTTCAGTCGTTTATATTCCGCACATATTATAAACGTTTCACTCTTTTAGATTTTGGAAATCTGGAGATTATGAAAACACTTTTACAAATATTCAAAAAAATCCAACTTGAATTGTGCCGATCAACCGGTGTATTTCCGACAGATTCTGGCATTGTACACATCGAAGGAGGAGAACGTTTGCTGGTTCTGGTTTTCATAAATGGACAGAATGAACAATCACTACAATGAGACGTGTTGACATGAAGCACAAACGCAAACAATCACATACGTACCGAATCGGACGCATCCGTGTGTCGTCGGCACGTTAAAATGACCAGAGCGGGCGGCTCGTCAGCAGCGTACGCACACAATGCTATCAGGCGGCGGGCTCTCTGATAATTATGTGCAGAAAACGATAAAGAAGTACACAAACACACGGGTGGTGCTCGTGGCTGCATCTGCTGGTCATTCTCTCATTTCATAGGGCAAAATCGGATACTTCTTCGCTGCGCTGAAGGCATCGGGGAGACTGAGATTCGGAGCGTATTAGCGCCATCTAGTGGAAAGCTGAGGTGTAACCAACTCATTCGACGGCAATGAATCCACTTGGCCTATTTAATATACAGTAAAGGTGAAACGTGAAATCTGTACATTTACGGATATCAAAATATATGTGTGCGTAAGTCATAATCTTAAACACCCACGAACAATGAACAACACGCAACAATCTTCTATTTTTACATTTTCACACAGCAGCTTTGAGACAGTTGTGACTGTGAAAAGCGCTTCACAAATGCACTAATGAAGAAGTTTTATAGTTTCTATAATGTGCTACAAATGTCTTATTTTTTAGCTTTATTGGTCTACTGTGTAACAGAAAACATGGATATAAATGTAAAATGCATGCAAGAACTGTATTCTAAAGGCTTGTAGAATTTTAGGTGTTTAGGACATGAAGATTTTTCCAAGCACACATTTTATTCTCACTCATCTAACCAAAAATGTCGTGCATGTTTGTGGATCCCTAAAAGGCAGTTAATGCATTTAGTGCTCGTGCATGTTTGGTCCAAGTACAGTTACGTCCACATACAGCCAGACGGGAATGCCTACATTTAAAATATAGGGCACATCGTCTATTATGGGATGTGATTTGACTGCCAATTAAAACTCAAAATGGGTCACTTGTGAACTGCCATAGCTCCATTCTTCCATTTTATAAGCCACTTTATCAATTTCAGGGGCACGGGGATCTGAAGAAGTGTAGACATGAAAGGTGGGACACACACGCTGGATTAGTGGCCAACCAATCACAAAACAGGACACACACAGACATTGCACACCGGAGACCCAGGAGAAACCCACTCAAGCTCTATGCAAACATCACAGCTCGAGCGTAACTTATGTCAACACGCTATTTATGTGACATTTTGTCAATATTGTGTGGTAAAAAAAAACGTGGTTTTAATTAAAGTCGACACCGTAGTGATTTTCATCGTTTAATTCACATACAAGTGTTTCAAGAAAAACTCTGAAGACCCGAGCGTTCCTCCGTACACTGTAAAGAATCAGAATGTGATGGTTTAAGAGAGCACTGATACAAAACCAAACACGATCATGTGGAAAACTCAAAATATATTCCCAGTTTCTGACCAGCTAGTCGCCGGCAGGCCCGCGATTCGTACGACAAACATTCAAGTCACCGGGCGAATTATAGGAACCCCATAATTAAGCTAAATAGTCGGTAAGAAACGCAAGAAAAAATTCATGAAATTAATGAATCAGCGAGGAAGTCAAAATGAACCGCAAATCAGAACGACACTAGCTACGTCAAAAAGCAACATTCACTACTTTTTTGCCTTAAATACCTTCACGCACAAACCGCTTATTGTAAAGAAAAAGTACAACTACCACATTCCCCGATTCAGCCTTCACTTTCCGTTTAAAAGTTAACTGAGCTTAATCTACATCCGCAGCCTTTTCGTTCCTCTTAGCGTGTCATTTGTAAGTAAACAATACTTGCCGTGTGAGGTGTATTCAACAGTATGGTACCTGAAATGTATGTTTGCTAACTGCGCCCCCTGCAGGTGAAGGCGTCGATTGGACTGAGGTTTATGGCGGATTGAGATGCTGCTATTTAAAGCCGCCGGCTAAATATGATCAGGCCGTCTGGAGCGAGTCATCGTTAATAAGTGTTGCTCTGTTAATCACAATTAATCCATATATTTACCCCAAATCCCTCGGGTTTTGTCTGTGAAATGGACAGCGAAGGCGAAAACCAGCGAGTCTGGAAAAATGAAAAATGGCAACAGGCTCGAATTTCTTTGAGCCGATTCACCTGGTTATTCCGCATGATTCTAGCTAGAAAAGCAGCACAATGACAATCCTCACTCGCTCCAGACGGCTCTAACTTCCTCAGCCACCTCGCAGCTTCCTTCACAGCGTTTAAATCTCCAGAGCAAAACATCAGCTGCACGTGTCGTACTGTTTGAGAGAGGAAGAGCGTGATATACTGAAAATGCTTCCAGAAGGAATGTCAATTCCACCTCCGGGAAAAGCCCGGGAAGGTTGCGGAAAACATCCATGAATGGGCGCCAAATGAGCGATTGCCAATGTCACCAAAAAAAACAATACTTTTTAATGAATGTCCATCGATGAATGAATTTACAGACAGGTGAGATGATTTCCTACGCATGTTGGATGTCTGAGGCTATGTGCGTGTGTTTAGCTTGGACTGGAGGGGGATCATGGCTGTTTCCTGTGGGAGAATGGCAGGTGGGAGGTCAGTGTCTAAGGGTCACAGTGAGCGAGAATGAGGTCAGACTCGGGGCAGCTGCTTTTCGATGAATTCTTTCACAGCAGACATCTCCTGTAAAGTCAGAGCGAGGAGAGGATTTCTGTCAGATCATTACAGTAAGAGCACCATCAACCAGTGAAGTAATGCTATATAATAATAATAATAATGACATTAATAATAATTAATGAGACATATTACATAAAAATTAAACACATGAAAAAAAACGAATTCCCTAGAATAATATTCATAATCATTATTAATATTACATAATATTTATAATACCACCTAAACACGTTTATATACTGTATGAAAAAGGGAATTCATTTAGTTCCGATTAATTATTTGAGTTATTTACTGAACATTTTGGCACTGTTTTTTTGTTAGACAGTAAATAAAACTTTTGTGTGAGCAATACACGCAACTTTCTGTGAGTTTGGCCTTTCATTTACTTTTGTAAAAGATTGATTAATGATATTATTTTGTTCTTTTGAACAACCCTGCAAAATAAGTTTATATTGGCTTTATAATGCTAGGATACACAGAATTTGAAAAAGTAAAAAAAGTATTCATTCATTCATCTTCTGCCGCTTAGTTCTTTACAGGGTCGCGGGACACTGGCGCCTATCTCAGCGTCTCTGGATTGGTGGCCAACCATTGGCAGAGCGGGACACACAGACCAACACAATGGTCAATTTTCCCAATGCCAATTTGCCTGAAACGCATGTTTTTGGACTGTGGGAGTCAGCACGGGGAGAACATGCAACTCCACACAGAAAGGCCTTGAGCTCACACATCGAGTGTCAAACGGAACCTCCTTGCTGTGAGGTGGCAGCGCTGACCACAACAACACCATGCCACCTAGCAGATTAATCGACTTCTCAAAATGATGTTTTTCCCAACGGTTTGGATTTACAAAATGTCCATTTCAGACTCACCTGAGGACAGGAGCTATGCATAAGACCTGGGTAGGTGCGAAAGGTGATACTGTCTGGAGAGACGATGGTTTTGAGCTTCTCCGCCGTCATGGCCCCAAACTGCACCGGAATCATGGGGTCCATGTCTCCGTGACATTGCAGAATCGGCGTATCCTTGTTTACATTTCCGCTTGCGGCCTGTCGGAACAAAGACACACAGTGGGAATTGGATTTCCACATTAAAAGTACTCCGGATGCTTCGTACCTGAGGGAAGGTCCTGTGGAGCGGAAGCCAACAGCTCAGTCCAACCACGCCCGCCAGGGGCTGATGGGAAGTGAGAGCGGTGTAGAGTGAGAGAGCACCACCCTAAACAACAGAAGTTCACCGTAAAACCTGCGGAATCACGTCGAGAGGTGAATCGCGTACCTGAGAGAAGCCACCGAGCATGATGCGGTTGGAAGGAATCCCGTTCTTCACCTCGTGATCGATGATGGCCTTAACTGAGGAGGAAAGAGAAACTCAGCTCAGACTGTAATTTTTTTATTACTGATACGAAGCTTTTCCGTTTTGTGGGAATTATGCTGTGTCGAGGAATCTGTGCATGTGTGTGCTCACTGTTTTCAGCCGCTCTTTTAATCCCAGCTTCATCCTCTGGCGAATCTGGGCTTAAGCCCATAAGATCAAACCTGGAAAGATTAAAATTAATTGTAAAAATTGAAACAGGTCAAACAGAAATACTCCAAAAAAATCTCAGATTGCACGAGAAAATGCTTACTAGAGACTTACATAAGAATACTTTTTTCCTATTTTTATCATCAATTAAACATTGAGTCCGCACATAAAATATCACTAATCCCTAAAAAGCCACTCACCAAGACGGCATGGTCATCTTCATGTTCAGCGTTACGGGAATTCTGGGCCTAAAATCAGAAAACCAGCAATCTAGACGATGCATCTGATGGCGGTGTTCATATTTGATGACTGTGACTTACGCGTGAGGACAGATGTATTTGATGTACGGCAGCCGTATAGAAGTCATCGCATCAGCCCAGCCATGTCTGAACGGACCAATAACACAACTTAGTATCGGCAAAAAACATCTCTGTTTTCACAGAGGAAACGTCACTCGTTTCTATACAGGAAGTGCAACAGACTCACCCCGTGTCTCCTAAACCGTGAAGGAAGATCACCTGTACAGTACAAACATGACATGTCATATTTTTGTGAAGCTTGAATGAGAAATTCATTTGTATAATGTGTGTGTTTGAAAGATTCAAGAAAGCAGAAGAGTGTTTGTGTGTCATCTATATTTAAATGTATAAATTGAAGAAAGTGTGTTTACTTTTTCTTTTTCTCATGTTTACATACTCTTTATTACGCACATTCAGAATGCTACATTTATTTTATTATATTTTAGTACAATGTCAGTACGAGCTCGTCCAATTTCTCCTTGCTCAAGGACATTCTGTATTTTTATGTATACAGTGTAAAGAAATACATACAAAACACTTTCTGAACACATTTCTGGGTGTAATATATTTACCATGTGTTTTGTNNNNAAAAAAAAAAAATGTTATAAAAAAGAAAAATGTTATAATCTGAAACCAATGGTGACGTGTGAAAAAATATTAAGATAAAAACTCTTTAATAAGTGTGGGCATGATAGTCTGGAAAATACGGTAGATGTTTAATGGTGTATAAACAGTAAACACTTTTTCAGAGTAGAGTTTAGCTACAGATAATTGATGGGCTTTTTCAAGCTTGGTCAGCAGCACACGTGATGCTGAAGAATCACTTTGCTAGTCAATGATTGGATCGCTCTCTCACCACCGCAGTTTCTTTCTCCGTCCCGGGCACAGTCACGGCTTCGGCGAGCAGGGGCACAGACATGTTGTTGCCACACATACAATGTGAGGAGTGCTGGAGGAGAAACACAAATGTCCAGATGATCTCACAACAAAAACAATGAAACAAAATAAATATACAGTCCTAAAACTGTCCCATACACAAGTAATAGGAAAAAATCATCAATTAGTACAATAATACCATCCAGCGAATTACGATAAAAACCCACAGCAGGCTGAAGGATAAATAACAAAGCAGATTTTATTCTGAGCAGTGAAGCAGTTTGAATTTGGAAAGTTCCACAACTGAGTGTCAATGAGCATGACACAGACCACCACATGCCCCACTGCTCCTGGTTTGTGCGATCACTTCACTGGATGGTTAAATAATTTCAGAAAGGTCCCCAGTGGATATATAGACAAATCCACTTTACTTACTTTAGTGAATCCGCAACATCTAATTGTGAAAATCACAGGGGTTGTACAATGGAGGGAAATTATATGGTCCGCATATCAAGATTTACACTTGAGTCAATCACACAAAGCATTTCATTTTCTACTGATGGCGAGTTTGTGCTGGTCTACTTGAGACTTTCCAGAAAATGAGATGTTAAATGAAAAGCACGGGCGCCTGATTCCTGGAAGCCCACGGCCGGGCCGTGAAATCACATCTCGACAGCAGCAGGAGGCCAAACACTCCAGCGTAATGCCTCCATTCTTCTGAAAATGACATCGGCCGCCACACCACAAGTTCAGAGCTGGAGTGTTCCAAAGCCTAAGCTCACGTGACACATCAAAGGCGGTCACGTGCTCCTACTACCATCGAAATCTCTCCAGATTATCATATACATGAATTATTGGATGCATAGATTATTTTATCAACACATGGATTCGCGTTTGTTACACCTGATTTGGCATCACTACACTATAGCTTGTCTATAAACAACAGCTCGGGGTTCTCAGAACGTCGTGAAATTATGACAAGGACTGAAAGAAAAGGATGGGCGAGAAAAACAGGGGATTGTGACCAGGCCTCGCTCGGTTCTATAGATTTGAGGGATTATAATCCTGAAGTGCGTGTCGGCGCAGGGCGTTTCATAAATACTCGAGCGACACGATGGCGAAAGGTTAATCCCGTTTCGCCTGCGATAGTCACAATGAACCGACAGCCTGAGAGATGGAGCTATCTGAGGCTCATGTTCCCGACCGCAAACACGCGTTTACAATGCGCTAATGTCGACGAAACGATCGACAAAGACTATGTCGACACATCAACTACGTTTTCATTTCCTAGTCGAGCCGAAAGAAGAAATAAACGGCGGCACACGACAACAAATGTACCGACTCACCGCTTGCTATCCCAGGTCAACGGAACTTCCGCTCCTTCTGCCGGAGAGGGGCGGGGCTATGGGGCTGTGAGGTCATCGACGTCACGCTTTCCCGCCTGCACTTGAACGTTTCGATCGGCATTCGGCACACGCGCGAGACTCGTCAAGATTTGTTATTGATGAAGAATTTGTGTGTGATCAGATTTTAACGTGGGCCAACATCTTCACACTTTGCTAATATTATGTTTTCATGTTAATTATTAATAAACAAAATCTAATAAAAAAACTTGCC
>SOMO01000028.1:797020-824660 GCA_028128575.1 Paedocypris carbunculus | reverse complement strand
TTTTTTTTTACATTATTGCACCTTGTCAATAAAACAGATCGAGCATTAAGCATGACATGAATGATTTATTCCCTCATCGACAAATGACTTTGACAAAATAAATGCATGGAAATTCTTTGTTTATCATAAACTTACTCTACAACATTGTAAAAACAATATCTGAGCATTGTCAATACTGATCGACAATAAACGCCATTTACGCTTGAATTTAACCATATTGCTTCCAATACTGCTACATTAAGTTCCAATCCTCTACAAATGATGAGCAAACAAACACTGTGTTTGTAGCAGAAACTGTGAAATGTAAAAACCAAAGTAAAAAAGGCAAAACAAGTAATTGCATTATGAATCTATAAACCATTAAGTGACGTAAAACAAGTGCTGATAACGGTTATCGTCAATGTACTTACAGGAGCTTAGTGCACAAATCAAGTGCAAACATGTTTGGCTCCAGTTTACATACATGTTTAAACTACATTATTACTCCACTTCTTAAATTCAAGTACATATATGTAAAGCATTATGAAACATGTATATTCTTATATACAAATAAGACCTGAATAATAATAATAATCTCCAAGGCACATGTTCTTCCTGTAAAAGCCCTGAAATGTTTATAAAAGTGAATCAAATAATACTAGTCAAGCGTTTCAACACTTTTTCTCTGAAGTTTCACAATCTTGATCAAAAATAGGCAGTATCCAGGCAAACTTTTGTTTATAACAAACCTTTACGCAGATATCATCTGAATATTCTTTGGAAGACATTTTTTCAATGAAACTACAAAACAGACTGAAAATAAATTAAGTAAAACAATTTTGGACCCATAGTGTGATTTTTAAAGTCCCTTCAGACTGATCAGGAATGTTCTGGAGTGTAAACTTTTAATTACGTGTTTCAGTCTCTGCTTCGTCATCTGCCGTGGCCCAGCTCTGAATTTCCCCGGTGCCAAAGATGACATAAACGACGGCGCCGAAGGCACTGACTCCAGCTGACAGACAGAACACTTCCTTCCACCCTGCAATCGAACGCTGCTCCAGCGCAAAATACAAGGTCAGAAAATATTTCCAAACAGTTTAACCCTGGACAAAGGAATGAACTTACATCTTTGGTCAAGTAGCCGACGACAATCGGCGCAAGAACACCAGGGATGGTCCCGAAAGTGTTTGTGATTCCCAGTAGCATGCCAGCATACCTGATGAAAAACAACACTCTCCTGAATAACACACACATTATTGTGATTTCTTTTTTTTCTAAAAGAGTGTTTCAAACCGTGGTGCAATGTCAATCTGGTTAATGAAGACCCCAGCAGCACTGAAGCCCCCAAAAGCACTGGACACGGTGAGAAACGTCACAGCCAGAACACCACTACAGCCTGAGAATCCCACAGCAACCAGGAAAACAGCCGGGAGAAACAGGCCTGCCAGAATGACAGAAATCACGTCAATATACCTGATTTACGCAATTATAAGCACCCTCCGGATTTTAAAGCCACATAATAACAATTCTATTAATAGGCGAACACAAGCACCTCATTACTTTCTTGGTGTTCTGACTTTCAAAAACCTAAAATTTTGGACAAATACTTCTCTAACAATACTTATTTTACTTTTAACAATCTTGTGACTCTTTTACTCGAATAATAGATACGCTATAATAGAACGTTTAACATTATTTCCAAAAGTAGTAGAGTATATCTCCAGTAGGGGGTGCTATGATTCCACTTGCCATGTCCTTATATGGGCGTCACAGACGGACAGAAAACAGAGCTCCTCCCCGTGTCAGTGTTTTCAATTAATTTTTTTATTTTAGCCACTGCTAAGTGTCGCATCATTGCCGATGTTTCTTTATTTTTGTTATTGAGCCAAAAAATTAATATGTGCACTGCCTGCGTAACCATTCTTTAAAGAAAGAGGACACAACGCAGTAGTGCACTTTATTATTATTTATAAAAAAAATTTTTAAGCGACCATTTATTTGTGACTGATCCTGACTTGAAATTTGGAAAATAGATTGCTGATATCTACATGCGTTTTTTAAATTGGTGCATATAAGCACCTCCCAAGTTCATTCTAAATATTTATCAAATCTGCCTTTTATCCAACTCACCAATGAATGTGAAGATCTTCCGGGTGGCTGTGACGCTCAGCAGCGCCCTCTCCAGGAGATGATCAGCCAGCACCCCCGAGCCCACGGAGAACAACCAGCCCGCCAGGTACGGCAGAGCGGACAGGAACGAGTTCTGCGCCAAACCAGACGTAAATTGAACGTAATCAGACACTGAACGTAACCTGGCCTGATAAACCAACCTGTCGTAAATCAAAGTGCAGCACCGTGTCCATGTAGGTTGGAAGTGACGTGAGCAGAGTATAATAAGACCAGTTAGAACACATCTGAGAGATGATTATAGACCAAAGAGGAACGGAGAACAACATGGACACCACAGGCACGGACCAGCCGTGTGCCGTCCCCTGGAAAACAACACAACACACACATTATTCTTCAATACACTGACTCTGCAGACTGGTGACTTTATATTGCTGAATTGTAAAGGAAGTTAATGTATAAAAAAGGTTTTATGCTATGTATAAAGAGTTTTGTTTTTCATTAATAAAGACGTTTTACCTGCGAACCTAAAGATGTAATGATGTATTCTTTCTCTTGGTCACTTATTCTCGGGTGATTACGAGGCTCATCTGACACTAAAATAAACCAAAACACGGCCCAAAGACACCCTGCACCACCTACCGCCAGAGACAGCAATATATACACATGCAGAGTGAATATGTAGAGGAGTTGAAATTAATGTGTTCAAATATGCAAAATATCTAAATAAATGTAATTCATGCAAATGCAATGTCATAAAACTATACATTGTATGTGACGGTGTGTGTGTTTTTGAACTGTGTGTGTGTGCATGTGTCTAATATTTATACACAATATCAAATAATTAAGCTTGAAATAAACTTGTAAAAATGTAATAATAAATTACATTTTTCCTCCATGCTTAATTAGTATACACAGCTGGGCAAAAGATTCACTTTCATTTTTACACAAGTAAGTCATGTTTACGAATCAGTCATCATTACATAAATATGCACACATTTAAAAAAAAGATTGTATTAAGACAGAACAGAATCAAATCAAATGTTTTGCTTATTCTGTACAAACACAAACTATAATCAAGCCTGTTTCTGATTTACATAAGTCAATATTTCTGGACTTGTAGTAGACTTTGTTATCTAGTTTGTTTATACTGTATACAGTAATTCTAACCTACAGGAAAATGCAGGCTTCTCTCACCGCAGCAGTAGAAGACCGCAGGCCACCCCAGACTGTGGCATATAAAACCAGTGAGCGGAAGAGCCACGAAAGCACCAAAACTCGACCCGGCGCCCGACAGCGTCATCAGACGAGCCCTCTCCAGCGGAGGAGCCCAGCGGGCCCACATCGCCATCATGGCGGGGAACGTCACACCCTGCGCGCACACACACACATGCTGCAAAACCGTCATCTGAATAACACAAATTGTGTTGCCCGACCTCCCCGAAACCCTCCAGTGCCCGCAAAGCGAAGAGCCACCACGCTCCCAGCTGAGCCGCCAGAGGCGTGAGGAGAGTGAGGACAGCCGTCCCGAGCACACCACCACCGAGGAAGACGCTTCCCCCAAAGCGACCCGACAAGTATCCTCCGGGAATCTGAGTAAACAGGTACCCGAAAAAGAAAGCGCCGAGGAGCATTCCCTGCGTCTCAGAGCTCCAGGGATAACTGGGAATCTGGAAGCAAGTAGAAACAGGAATAATTGACTCAAAACAGATCAAGTGCGGCGTACAAATGCAGCGTGTGGCCCATTCTCACCCCATCCGGCTGCTCTGGACTCTGGCTGCTGTTGTCCTGCGAACGGCTGGGCACCGGACATTCATTCGACAGGTTTTTTTCTGGCGATAGCGGGTCATTTGTTCCGTTTACCATGGCAACCATGGCAACACTGAGATTAACACGCAGGCCGTAGACAACAGCAAAGCCGAAGAACATCAAGGCGGCAAGATTGCAGCGCACGGAACAGCATTTGGGAGCCACTGTCACACAGACACGTCAAACTGTCTCATGACAAGATCCGGAAGCATGAGATGTGTGTAGCTCATGCCACACATTTAAGAACGGCGATAATTACCTGTGATCTCAATAGCTTGATCTTTTTCTAGAAGCGACGCCGTGTCACAGTCACCGTTGTCAGTTGTCGAGTTAATGGAGTAGCGAGGTTCCACCGCCATGGCAGCGTAGTTTGGACTGAACTTGAGGCAGTTCAAGTGTGACTAAACCTGGAGCAAAAACAAGTCGATTCAGATAACACGATTGATCCCGAGTCGCTTCCAAAACAATCACCAATTAAGTCTGCATGAATATAGATACTCACACAAAAGTTTGACAGCATCGAGCTGCTTTAAACGTAGGAGTGCCTGTAAAATAATAAGTCAAGGACATAATAAATCAACAACTATTGCAATGTTTTAGACAGAATCTGAGCATATGACTGCACATTTCAGCAGAAATGACTCGATCACATGATCTTCACAGTTTATAAAGACTGAAAACTTCACATCAGCTGACGAGAAAAGGCTTAAAGCGTTGCCGCCCATCAGCAATGTGTCGATATAGGGAAGATTGTGAACAGAAAACTGGAGATTATTTTACTAGAAAGTTGGAAGACAAAAAAGTTCTGTAAATTGTATTTCGAATATTGAAATCATATCTATTTTTACTTATACTTACTTTAGCACTTTACTTTAATAGTTTCGGCATCTAAAATACAATAAAAGTATGGTCATGTCAGAACTAAAGGTTTCACGTTGTTGTCAACAGATAAATAATAATACGCTTATTGCATTTATGATATAAAAATATGGAAGATGTTGCTTACCCTCAACATTATTTTCCTGAAACAAGTCGAAGAAGCTTTTTTCAGCTCTCATAGTAAGACTTCTGTTAAATTAAAACCGAAAGATTGAATACAGAAGGAAATGTTGTAAAACGGTAACTGTGGTGTTTTTGTATTTTGAGCCAATTTCAGTTCCTGCTTGGTCACGGGGTCGGATCACGTGACGCACTCGTTTTTTTCCGCTTCTGCAAAACGCCGTGTTGTAAACGCTCTGGATCGACAAACTCCGCATTGTTTCACTGATTTCGCAGTAGCCGGAAATGACCATGACTTGTACTGCCGGTATTCACAAACACATCCGCATTTGTTTGTTTTATGTCTTTTCTTTAGTCAGTCATGTGATTATTGCAGTGCCTGAAACGAGTCACAGTGAGTGCGCAATTTTTCCTCTGACTGTTGTTATGTTTGTTAATCAACGTATGTATTCGCGTTCCCTTCCGTCACTAACGTAGGTAATTAAAAAGCTTCCGGTTGTGCGCGTGCCGGAACTCTATTCATCGAGATATAATCCTCTAAACTAAAGTTCTTAGCACAGATGCATTTTCCGTGTGAATGTAAGGAAGTGCATTAACGTTTTTGCAGTTGCACAAAAATGTCGCCCGTGTTCAGTGATACCCTCAGTACTTTTACTTTCTCTTCGTTCACGTGCTCAAAATGAAAATCCCAACGACACGGAAAGTAATTTTTGCATTACTGTAAATAAAAAAAGTCCCGCGTGAAATAATCGCTCACTCTGTGTCGACAAATCAGGGGTCACCGTCGTGCCGACCTCTGACCTTTAACCTCAGCGGGAGCCCGTCCGAGCCAGAATGGAGACACCGGCCTGGATTCGCCTGCTCGCCGTGTCCGCGTGCCTGGCGATGCTGTGTGGCGTCTCACGGGGGTCCAATGACACCGTCCCGCTGGTCATCTGGCACGGCATGGGTGAGGACTTCTACATCACATCCAGATCTTTATGTGCAAACAATCAATATAAAAATATATCGATATAAGGAAATTTCCCCACTGTGGGATGAATAAAGGACTTTTTCTTCTTCTTCTAAAAACAGCACTTATCCAATAAACACACACACACACACACACACACATATAAAACATGTGAATTTCTAGGAGACAGCTGTTGCAATCCACTGAGCATGGGAGCGATAAAGAAGATGGTGGAGGAAGAAATCCCAGGAATATATGTGCTTTCCCTGATGATCGGCAAGTCCGTCATACAGGTAGACCACCCGATACGCTCCAAACCTGATGAAGATGACACAGGTGGACTTCTGGCTCACAGGACACTGAAAACGGCTTCTTCATGGACGTCAACGAGCAAGTGGCGCTGGCGTGCGATCAGCTGAGTCGCGACCCAAACCTGAAGGGAGGTTATAACGCCATGGGCTTCTCTCAGGGGTCCCAGTTCCTGTGAGTAACATGGCGAGCAGAGCCGTGATGAAGGACTATAAGGTTTCTCGGTTCCTCAGGCGAGCTGTGGCACAGCGCTGTCCCAATCCCCCCGTGAAGAACCTGCTGTCGGTTGGTGGGCAGCATCAAGGTGACCAGGCTGATTTAATCCATCTTTAGTTTGGAGGGAAAGGTGTGGTCATTTATATCATTTCTCTCGCTTTTCTTCTCCATCACAGGAGTTTATGGTCTTCCACGGTGCCCGGGTGAAAGCTCCGTCATCTGTGACTGGATTCGCAAGCGGCTGAACTCTGGTGCCTACACCGACGCGGTTCAGAAACAGTGAGTGCGGTTTAATCCCCAGAATATTCTGGATCAGACGCTCAATTAGCCTTGAAGTTACTGGACTGTTTGAATTTGTGCATCTTCTAGACCATATAATATGGTAGGTTGACGTGTGGTTTTGTTTCAGCTTGGTTCAGGCTCAATACTGGCATGATCCTCTGAACGACGACTTGTATAAAAAGTTCAGTCTCTTCCTGGCTGATATCAACCAAGAGCGGGTACGTTCAGATCTGAGACGGGGATTATTAATCAGATTATAATCCCTGAATGATGGTTTGTTTGGGAAGGTGGTGAACGAAACTTACAGGAAGAACCTCCTGTCTCTGAACCGGTTTGTGATGGTGAAGTTCCTGCAGGACAGTATAGTGGACCCCATTGATTCTGAGGTACAACCAACTGTAAATTACTTTTTATTGAAATGGAGATAAATATAAATGGTTTTGTTCGACAGTGGTTTGGCTTCTATAAAGATGGTCAAGCCGAAGAGAAGGAGACGCTGCAGGAAAGCGCTTTATATAAAGAGGTAAATGCTCGCCTTGTGAGTTCTTTTTCCAGACTTTTTTCTGCATTCTCCGCATTTGCTTTCCCGCAGGACCGCTTGGGCCTGGCCGAGATGGATGGAGCGGGGAAGCTGGTGTTCCTCGCCTCTGATGGAGATCATCTTCAGTTCACACGCGAGTGGTTCAACGAGAACCTGCTTCCGTTCCTTCAGTGAAACTACAGTCATTTATCTTGCTGCACTGCTCAGATTCTAATGGATATTTTAGAAACTTAATTGGTGTGTAAATCCTTTTTAATTTAGAACCAATTTTGTCAATTAGGTGTAAATGTTTTAAGGATTCGCAAATCAATCACGAATAATAAAAGTTTTAATCTAATTTGAGTTAACGAGTCTGTATTTCTTAATATAAAATACAATTGTGAATAGTTTAAATCAACATGGCGAATTAGAGATTATTTTCTTTCATCTTTAATATAATCTAACTGAACAATAACTCAAATAAATCCACGTTTAATGAAGCAGAAGACACGCGTGTTATTGCAACATCTTTAATGGCATCTGTTCTAATGAAAACCATTAAAATTAAGCCAAATATCAACAAAGAGTGATACAAAAGAAACCCATGTTCACGGTTTTAGTAAAATGCGGATGTGGGATTAAGGTGAGAGAACTAGTGGAGTGGGAAGCGTCTGTTACAGCCTATGTTAAACGTGACATCAGACGTGTTCATCTCATCTGTCCAGTTTGTGCTAAAACACCCAAGTCGTCATTACATGTTTCCCACGTTTCCGTCATCAACCCTGGAATGTTCGTTTACTTACGAGGAATGTGCCGTGTGCTCTTGAAATCACCCAACGACGTTCCCGATCTAAGACTGGAAAGACGTGAATCTTCTGCGCATTACTGAGGAGCGTTGGGTCGAACTAATTAAAGGATGGTACAGTAAATGTGGAATGAGTTACAGTGCTGAAGCAGGACGTTTGCGCTTCAGGTTGCGTTTGCATATGTCGAACAGAAGCCCCCACACGTGCCCCCCTGACCACAAATGACACGAATAATCAACTACAACAAAAAATACAAAACTAAAACACAAACGTGATAAAAACGACGTGCTTCGTTATGTTGGCCGCTCATAACAAACAAAACGAACGTTTCGAAGAGTGTTGGCAATTTGATCTCATACGCTAGCGAGGGATATGATTGGGCTGCTGTGATTGGCTGATAGGAGACGTGATCTGATTGGCATACCGTTCTACTTTAAGCTCATTGGTCGGTCAGGGCGGGCACTGGGGGGGGGGGTGGGGGTGGTTGGGTGGACGTGCGTTCTCAGAGGCGGATTGTTTATCCGGCGATCTCCGTTGCCGTGGTGACCAGCTTGCTACCGTCCCATACAGTTTTGAATTGTTCGGGGACCGGGATCTCAGTCTGTAACCAAAAAGTCAATCAAGTTTTATTTCGGCAATAAAACAAAAGGAATGTTTTAGTAATGATTTCTTCTTATGACTTACGTATTCTCCGTCCTTGTTGGGCACCAGCACGTTCATCTCGGAGCTCTTAGCGCTGATGATTTCACACGACAGAGAGTCCTTGCTCAGGTAAACATGGCAGCCATCGGTCTTGTTGATGGAGATGGTTGGCACTTTACCCAGAACCTGAACCACACCCAAAATACAGAAACTCAATTATAAGCCTCGCTTTGATATACTTGTAAAAATGAGCAGCTACGTCAGAACTAAAACCGGAAACTCACCTGGACTTTAACGTCCCTGCAGTTGATCACATCAACAATCCCCACGACATCATCAAAAACCAGACCCATTTTCTTACAGTTATCTGCAAAGATTTTCCCGATTACAGGAGCACGGGACACGGGAGGAAGAGCAGAAACGAACCTAAAGTGATGGAGTTGATCTTCCCCTTGACCTGCAGAGTGCTGTTGTTGCACTTGAAGGCATAGACCACCTGCTTCAGCTCAGTGTCGCTGATGACCAGGCCTTGCGCCCCCTCCTGGTTCTCCTGAGATTTAGAAAAGCAAGAGCAAAACCAAAATGGTCAAAACAGAATGTCAATGTTGCATAAGACTGCTCAGAATCAATCAATAAACGTGACAAAATCAATAGGCAATAGAAAACCATTGTATAAAATATTTATTCCATATTAAATCAAATATTAATTTTGTTATACGTATTGATAAATTCATATTACAAATATTCTACAACTACATTATAATACATTTTTTATATATTTATATTAAATTATAATTCCCCAGTACTACACTCGTGTTTGTGTGACAGAACTCACCACTTTCCACTTCTTGCCGTCCAGCTCCAGCACCGCAGGAAGAGAGCGAGCAGGACTTGCGGTTGCTGTGGGTCGAGCGGCAAAAGGCTTGGGCCCGGAAGCCACCGGAGCACCGTGACCCTTTAGTGCAGGGTTCTTGTGGGTCTTCTGGTCATCGCTCACGTGCTTCAGTCCTAAAAACGGCAACATTCTCAGACATGAACACACGAACACTAACGGTTTTAAAACGACGCTCCTGGTAACACCACGCGGAAAAATACGAATCATTGTTTCTCTGTTACTACCAACAACAGATTATTTTAAAAAAAAGAGGCGGGGTCTCAGTTTGATAGGCATCTTAGATTTAAATAAATGATTAGGGCGGAGCCTAAAGCACATCTCATTAACTCCACGATGATTTTGTTCGGGTCAAACTGACCAGTGTTAAAAGTTTAAACAAAATAAATTACTCAAATTTCATCACAATTCCAAAAAACGTGTTCAGGAGATATCTGCTTTCAAAGGTACTTTTGTATGCAAAAAATGTCTAATCTTTTGTATAAAATCTGATTATTCAGGGGCATAAAAATGATTAATCCCGACTAATTCTATGACATAACTCAGGTTTTACAATTATGTAAAGAGCCTCAGTGATACCTTTAGTAATATCAGATCCCTTGTTGATGGAAGCAAAGAGAGCGTTGCGATTGGTTGGTTCAGAGTCTCCACCAGGTGACTTGTCAAAGTCCATAGGGGGCGGAGGAGGCCCAGGTGGAGGTGGGGGCGGAGCTCCTCCTCTGGGAGCGGCTGCGGAGGTGGATGCAACTGGTCCCTGTGGCAGCAGAGCAATCAGATCCTCAGGTCAGCAAGTAAAAGCATCCAGCAGAAGCTGAAGAGTGAGGGACTCACAGTCTTGCTCCAGCTCAGTCCGGTGGTGTGGTGCTGCTTGATGTAGGACTGCAGCTCGGTCCAAATCGACACATAGGAATTGACCCAATCTACATGCGTTTTATCTCTAAAGAGCCAAATGGTAGAAATTAAGCCCCTGTGGTGTTCAGACGATTAGAGTCTGATCACATACTTCTCCTTAAAATCTTTAAGAACACGGTTTGTGTAGAACATGGCTGCGTCTTGCATCTCCTTAACGTACGGTCCTGGTTTCGGAGCCTGAAAATGATAAATTAATTTGTTAAATAAATAAATAATATAATATATATATATATTGTCTCATATCATTTTATAATACATTTGCAGATATTGAAAAGTCAGCCTGTGCTGTTGATGGTCCTTTTGTATATGCACAGAGTTAGATTTATTGGCTACACACCAATATTGTTTTTTTGAATTGTTAATATTTAAATTACTTTTGTAATAGTTTACTATTTGAGCATGTGATGAGGAATTGACTGGAAAACTGTTAAACAAATTTACATTTTAGATTTTAATTATAAAAAAAAGGAACATTCTGCATCTTACTTGTCATGTAACAACAACCATGTAATATGAACATGTTACTTCTAAAATACAAATATAAAATAAAATAAAAATCTGTTTGCTTTGGCTGACATTTAATAATCAGACTGTAAATCATTTTGTATGTATAATAATTTAACACAACAACATGAGATTTTTTTTTAAATTTTGGGAAATGGAAAGCTACCATGGCAACCCAGCCGAGCGCAGGAACGCTCTCGCTGACAGCAGACAGGTGGTTGAAGAGCGGCGAGGAGCGGTTCTTCTCGCGGAAGGACTGCACCTCCTGAATAGCTTTAGATACAGGAGCCAGCAGAGGAGCCAGGGCCGACTGCATGTGCGACACAGAGAAAAGTAAAAAAAAATTTTTTTAAAAGGATTTGAATGAATGACATGAATAAACACAAAAAACAAAAACAAAAAACCATATGGCAAGTTATAGAAAAGAACATTTACGTCAGAGGGCTTCTGAGAGCTGGAGGCGGTGACCAAAAGCTGTCTCTGGCAGGAGAAGGCCATCTTCATCATCTCCGCCTGTGAGGACCAACACTCATCAATGAACACCATTGTCTGAGAAGCAAAACGGCGGCGTTACTCACGTGCTTCTGGACGTCACCACCAATCTTCTGACTGAGACTCATGTACTGGGCCACAGATCCAGAGATCAGAACGTCGTAGGCTTCCACATACGCCGACAGGGCTGGAGAGAGACAGACACAGACACGATGACGCTCAGCATCCACCATAGACTCAGATGTTCTTCACCTCCAGCTGGTGCCAGGCTTCCTCCAGTGCCCGAGCTGGACATGGTTTCTAGGCGGTTCACAGCCACCTCCAGTCGCTGCACCAGACCAGCCAGCTCTGCCATCCCTGCCAGACAGATTAGGTTAAGCATGTGTGCACATTACACTTATAATATCAAACATGTCTCTTGCTTATTCAAGCAGACGTTGAGAAAGAGAACCATCGCAGACGAGAAAGACCAGAAAGAATGAGGGACGTGCCGGAACAAGACCAAACACGCTAATAACCCACAATCAGGAAACAGTCACTGGTCCATGGATTACAAATAGTGGATTAAGGATTTTTTATTTATTCACCCCCCTGTAAAATACAGTAATCTTCACAATTACACAGACACTGCCGTGGTTTTCAGTGCTTGTAATGGTTTGGAATATTTTTATTTTACCGCCGTGAACAAGCAACAAATCCAGCGGTAAACAGTTCAAAGCCAAATACAAATGCCTTGGTTTCACATATAACTGCCAAACACACGATGAACCTGACTGCAATTCAGTTAGACATACCAACTAGAATTACAGTCGTTCTTGTCCATCGATAAAACAAATCAATAATGACAAAAAAGTATTTTTTGAAAGGAAGTGAACGTAGCTTTGTAGGTTTCAAAGTGCAAGCAAGCTTCCGCTTAATCATCTCACACACACACACGAAGTAACATTACATAACAGAAACCTGATAGGTGAATCAGGCTCTCTGACTCACTCCTTTTTCACCTGAACAATTGTTCTAGAAAAGGCAGGTTTTGTTTTCTCCATATGATCCATAATCAACTGCTCGAACCGGAGCGGGAAACACTGGTGAGATCACTACCGCTTTCAAAATCACATATCCTGTCGAACCGCATTAAACTGCAACACTTTCTGGTTCCACAAGTTCAGTGCTACACTTTACATTTTGTAATGTTTTTTTTTCCATTTTTGACACAGTGTTTATTAATAATAATAACAACAACATTTTCAGTTACTAGTTCAAACTTTACCTTTTATATTTCTGTTTTTACTTTAAAATAAATTGGAAAAAATGTTAAGCTTATATTTATATAGGCATTTCAGCTTCTGAGGCCATTTCAGTGCAAATACAAAACGTTGAAGACAAACAAGTATATACAAAATATTCAGTACTGGGGTAAATAAAATTACTGTTACAAAAAAATTGAAATGGAGTTACACAATTTTTCCCATGATAATTGACTACAAGCTTAGGATAGAGCTTTTATGGCATTATATTGCTTGAAGCAAACCAGCACATCTTATCGCATTACACTCATTATGCATTATTTGTACGGTTGGGTGTGATGAGTAAAATTTGAATGTCCATCGGTCATTACTAGAAATCAAACTGACAAAAAGTGAAAACATGACGGCACATTTTAGTGATATTTAGGCCACAGTTTAGGGATTTTAAGGCAGCTGGAAGTTGTGGAGAAGCGGAACGGAGCAGGTTTAAATTTAGGAAAAAGAAAATCATTTTCATCCCTTGTAAACATCTGGACTGCACAGAAATGTAAACGAGACTCAAATTCCTCATTCCTTTCCTTTAAAGTCCAAGTAAAATTTCCACATTCAAATCTCTGTAGCCAAATTCTGGCCTCGATTAGCAAATGCTGTCCAGCTTCAAGATAGACGTTTTACTGATAATTAAGTTTCTATATGACGCACAGAGAGCGTTTGGTCTCTAAATGTGAAGCAGGTCTTTTCTGTTCCAGGCTGGTAAAAACTAGGCCAGGTCCATCCAAAGTGGGAACAGAGCTGGGCAAAGAGGCTTCACGGCACACATTCCACATCAGCAACAGATCACTGGCTTTTCTGATACGCAAGCAAACTGATAACAGCACTGAAACAAACAAATGCAAGATGTAGTGCAGAAGATAATCAGGAGAATAATCAGGCTGACACGGAGAAACGTCTTCTAGTTGTCAAACAATGATGAGCAGGTTAACAAAACAATATTTTAAATGCAATTACTGTAAAGAAATATGAAATCAATTCGCGCAGTCTGCTTGCTAAAGAACGAATCGCTTGGGTGGCTCGATTCAATCAGACCTTTCATATGACTCATTTGAATTGGTTCACAATAACAGCTGGTGTTTTCTTTCGTGAGAGCAGAGTTAAAAAAAACCCTGCCTAAATCTTATCAGTTTTTGTAAAAGAATTCAATAGCATACTGAAAAAACGCGTAAAGTTAAGCAAAAAATAACAATTTAATTGAATAACCCGGAATAATCCGAGTTGGTTCACAGGAACCGAGTCGCGGTAACGATTCGTCATCGGTCTCTCTGCAAGACCAGTAACTTTTCCCAACCGACGCGTTTAAACACAACCAGGCACCTTCCCCACGAAATACGCATTTAAATTGACGTCCGTCGAGACGCTCATTTTTTCGGTGCTTTTGTGAGCAGCGAGAGCGTTCGATGCGCGTTTAAGATGTCATGATTTCAGCGGCGCGCTGTCAAGAGCAGCTTTTCGCCGGGAAGACGCCATTCTGCGAGGTTTAACAGCGCACGAACCGCGCAAACCGGGAAAAATGCCTCCTTACCGTGATGTCTGACAAACGTTACAGCTCCGGAGTTTAAGCCTTAACGTTAAATGGGTGTGTTGTGTGGTGTTCGTCCGCGTTGTCTTCCTGTATGAGCGCGATGAAGTTCCCGGCTGTCACCGCGCGCCGTTTCCGCCCAAACTCCGCCACACGCTCCACTTCCTTATAAGGACAAAGGAGAGAGAGAGAAAACACATGAGATAGTTGCGAAAAAGAATAAATCAGGAACAGGAAGACTTCGGACATCATGACTTGTGTGAAGGGGATATTTATTCATTTGTGTAGTATTTTTTTTCCCAAAGAACCCGTTGCATCTCTATGCAATATTCTACAATATGTAACACAAACAAATAGGAACTGTGATATGGTGACAACAATAAACCATACATTCATATAATCTAATCCAGATTGAGCAACGTTTTGCTTCAGATTGACGTCATTTTCCCCTCGAAAAGGTGCACTTTTGTTATTTTAACAATCCTTTACATACCTTAAATATAAACATGACTGGTTTTATTATATTTCAAGGAATTACGAAAAAAATAAATCTTCATGTGCAATAAATTCCAGACGATTGTGCATATGGCACAAATTAACATCTCACATAAAAATAGACAGTGTATGAGTAACAATACAAGATTGTGTGTCAGAAAAGACCAAATTCTTTTTAAAAAAATGGCCGTTATAAATAAACATTTTTATTTCCTCCAGTTAAATTAGTACAAGTCACATTAAGTGGAGTTCTTCACTTTGTACAAAATGGCACGCCTTCATATTTTCTGTGCATTCTGTGCAACACTCACCAAGTTAGGGAAAAAAAATTTGCTTTACATTCAGCCCACTCAAGACAAAAGAATTAAAACAAAAGAAAACATAGATTCGAAGTCTCAAGTCTGAATTCCAATTTTTAAAACAACCACAACCAAGGAAGATGTAGAATGAAGAAGTTTCACAGAAGAGAATCGACATTCGTCTTAAAATAGTCGTCGGCACATTGTATGCTGAGGAGTAAACCAGACCCCGTCCTCAAAACCAGCGAGGATCCAGGCCAACAGTTCCAGTGTCGCCACCACATCACCAGTGCACCATCTCCCTCCTCTGACAAATGTAATCTGACAAATGTGGTCGTGATGGCTTGCTGGTGCTTAAAGAGGAAACATTCCATCTCAGTCACACAGACACGCGGTTCAATACATGCAAACCATTCGGTAAAAAAGGATGACCGCATATAGTTGTGGTAATAGCGACTTGCTACGGTGTGAGGAGATGCATGTATTTTACTTCCGAGTAAAAACAGGAATTTACTCTAAAAATAATAATAAAAAGAAAAACGTTACAGGCTCAGTTACTTCCGAAGAGACTTCCAGAAGATTCCAGTGTCTAGCTATGTGTAGACTCAACATTCTGATTTGTCTCGAGTCTTCTGTGGTGTTACTCATTCTTTTACTTGATCACGTCTTGGCCTTTTCCAACACAACGTCGGCTCAGAATGTGCTGGATGTTTTCCTACAGGTCGCTTTAAGTGAGGTGTGGATGACGGTGAATCAGCGTAGAATCTGTCTGCATGCTAAAGCAGCTCCTCTCGTTGTTTTTTATGTTTGTGAGGGCCGTGGCCGTTACGCAAAGAACCGTTTTGGGTCGGCAGGAGCTTTCCGCGCTCTCGATCCGACCAGGGGATTCCAGCCTGGCCGTCCTCGCTTTCCAGATCGGAATCTGAGTGCATGAGTGCGGAGGATGTTGGAGCTGGAACAGGNTGAGACAAATGAAAAGTTAACATGTAAATTAAACGTGTATTTTGTTACCAGCTCTTGGCAACTGTAACTCCAGAGTGTCCTGCTCATCTTCATTCAACATTTTGTAACGACTTTTCCGTCGAATTTTGTTTTTCCTCCTGCTCGGAAACCAAACAGCGATCAAGTGAAACAGTTTAAACCATCAATCAACCCATAAAATCATTTACCTTTTACAGCAACACACAACGCTCCAGATTAGAGTTGCCGTGGCAACCACAATCATGAAAGATGCTATCGTCACGTACAACACGCTCCATTCTAAAAGTCACAGACACACAAGATTTCAGCTCGACAAACATCTCACATGACGTCTGCTCCACAAAACGCTCACCACAGTTGCTTTCAGCGTCGCCGAGGTAAATTCGGACCAGATTCTCCATCCAGAACGGATGGCAAACACAACGTCTGGTGAACGAGTCGCAATCTCCGTGGCCTGAGCAGTTGAGTTGGCAGACTGGGGAAAGATTGTCTTGTGAGACCCGAGTGGTGAGAACCGTGATGTCATTAATACTCACTGACGGTGTCCACTCGCCGCGCCTTGAAGATGAGAAAATCGTTTTTTTGCTTGCGAAGCTTGTTGCGCAGTTCCATCGCAACACTGTGTCCAGACAGGGGCGGCCGGCCGGGACCTCCAGACACTAGAAACACCAGACGCGTGCTGACGAGCAGAAGAATTTAAACCGTTAAATAAAAGAACATATTGGCATAGGTACAAATTCATTCATTTTTATTTTAACTGGCAGCGGAGTCGGATGGGCATCGTCGGGGCCCATGTGTTGGCTTTATCCAGGTTGTGGAAGGAAAAGACTAATTATTTTGCGAATATTTGCGTCTTTAAATTATCTTTGTATTCTCAGTCTTTCGGGTTGAGACCTCCACAATATTTTTTTTTCTCACCACTAGAAAAATCACTAAACCCGATCTGCTCATTCTGTAAGTCGCTTGGGATTGAAATGTAGAACAATGTAATGTAAAATCAAACATTAGTATCAAATAACGTCATAATATTTCTCAAGTCGAAGTCAGAGAATAATGGGAATTGATTGTACTTTTGCTCAAAGTATCTTAAGTACATAGTATTGCTACTACTAACATACTATTCTACATTGTATAAAAAGACACAACAACATTCACAACAGTGATGGAGCAGAACGTCATCTGTGGCATCTGTGTTTAGTTAAAGTGCCACGAGTGATTTGATCGGATCAATGGAACGGATCCGTTTCGTTTAGCTCGGCAGGTGAAGGCCAAGCCCGTGGTAACCAGGACTGACCTGTGCTCGTTGAATGCGCTAATCTCTCGCACAGTGATGTCACTGTCCAGGACTCCCAGCAGGACGCCAACCTGCCTGATCAGCATATCCTTCTGTCTGCGAGAGACCTGGGCAACAGCCACCTCCAGGATCAGCTCCACCAGATCTCGCTCGTAAGCGTCTTACAAGCGGCACCCACGGAGAAAAGGGATGAAAATGTTAATCGCATGACAATTAACGCCAAAAATCCATCGTCAATATTTTGTCATGAATATACATAAACATATTAATATACAAATATACATTTTACATTTTTTACATGTTGCAAAACATGTTTCTAAAAAATGTAAACAGGCATGAGAAAAAAAAAACAATATTTTTTTAAATATTAGAAATAAAAATAAAGACATGAGTAATGGATTGATTGAAATCTTAATAAATGGAACTTATAGTGCACTTAAATTATATTGATATAAAACGACCTCAGATGCCCTCCAGTCACATTTTATTTACAATATGTAGAACCATTAAAGTAACAACATTTAAAAATGTAAGAAAAGTCAAAACACAAGCAAAAATGTTTTTGCATAAAAAACAAGCTGACAATACAAATCAAATGCAGCAACACAAGAATCGTCAAATAAAAACACATCTAAAACTCAAAACAAGTCCACAACTATAATATTGTTTACTAATGTTAGTTTATCCCGTGTAGGATTGGTTTCTTGGAGCACACTGACCTGGTCGGACCTCCACAATGCCTTTGTCGCTGCTGGTCTTTCCTTTGCTGTCAGTTACAGTGAGAGTGAACGTGTATCGCCCTTCCACTAGATTCCCAAGAAACAGCACGGCCTGATGGTCAGAGTTATTAAGAACATCCTGAAAAACAAAGACAGAGAAGATTGAGTCAAGACTTATTATGAATTAGGCCTTTTTAATTAGTCGCAATAATACGTATATTTGAGATGAAAGAAATGAGAAATGAGATGGACTTTACTTCTTCAGTTTTTTCTCTGCACCTATTAATACATGTAGTGTATAGTAAATCATATACATTATACACACACACACACACACACACACACACATAAATAAATAATTTTATATTTCATTAGATATATTTCATTAAAAATAAAATAAAATACAAGTGAATAAATTAAATATTGATGAGTTTTTAACTATAACTTTTTTCTTTTCTTTTTACCGCATAACAGATGTTTCAAACTGTATTGAGCTTCAGACAATAGTTTATAAATTCAATCTCAAAACTTGAAAAGTAATTTCTCCATGAGAAATGTAACCAACCCCTGCAGCAGGACTGACATCCTCTCGGCTCCAGAAGTAGCTGATTCCTCCTTTATCGTCGAATGACCGTGAGCCGTCCAAAACGGCCGTGCGCACAGGAAGAGTGATGGGAGGACTGGACAAAACTTTGGCAAGAGGCGGCTGGTCGTCCTCTGATCAAAAAAAAAAAAGTTACAACGTCCATTTGCAACCAAATTTCACACACGCGCGCGCACACACACAACTTTCCTGGACTTGATTAAAAACACCAACCTTCTCTGACAATGACAGAGACTGTATCAGAATTCTCCAGTTTCCTTTCATCCATCACTGTCAGCATGAAAACATACTCGCCCTCCTGCAGACCAGTCACCGTGGCCACCGCAGTGTCTGCGTTATCAATTTTTACCCCCTCTGGACCCCTGTTTACCACAAAACAAATGAGTCTTCCTGAATCTTAAACTGACAAAATATCAACTTGATTAGAAATAAATGAATCAATAAAAGATTCATTTTAGACCTGAATCCTGATTTTGTCCCAAATCAATCAATCAATCAAAAGCCTTTTGCTTTTTTGTTTAAATGAACAAATACTTCTTCATGCACCTTGAGCCATTTAGGCAATTTATTACATTTAGACTGATGCATTTCTAAAAACAGCTCAGTGAGCGTGGAAGTATCAAAAGTAACAAAGAATTTGTCACTGACTTGGTCTTCGTCCAATGATATGTGGCTATTTTCTGGTCATCTGTGCTCTTGCTGCCGTCCAGGGTGGTCCGGTCAACAGGCAGCGTGAGCTCCTTGTCTGGCCCAGCATCAGCAACAGGCGGCTTGTTATTCTCTACAGATTATATACACAAAGTGAGTGAGATGTGCACGGTGTTATTTACGTACATGTTCATGCATGTTTATTTACTTTTTTTTATTTTTTTTATTTATATTTTATCATTTCTTATTGTTCATGTTATATTATCTGTTCGTCTTTATATTGTTTCTGCTGTTGTGAGATGATATTTTCCTGTTGTGGAAAAAATGCGTTGTGGATGGCATTTTCATTAATTTCATTCATTAACTCGTTAATTTAAAAGTTGGTCTAATAATATACGTCATTGCCACAAGAGTGCGTTTCCATGAAGTTTACATTATCTCACTTTAGAGCCCAAACTCTAATCAAGCTGCAGTGTTCCACCATTTCGTCTAAGAGTTCTGGGTAATGTAGTGCAGGGAGACTGATGCTACGATAAATATTACTCTAAAGCAGTTGCTAGCATTTATTCATTCGTGTGGTAATTTACTAATGCCTTCTATATGCCATTAGTGAGTCTTAAACCATTAAAGATCTAAAGTCATTTAAATCAATCAATTGTAGGTTGTTCCGTTCAATAATACTAAATATTATTGAAATAATACATTGAATAAATTCAAAACATTTTTTTGGTGTTTTGGTGTATTCATAAATCTTAAATCTGGAGGATGCATGAGAAATGATCCTAATCATAAAATACCCGGCTGGACAAAGACAGTGACTCGAGCCGTGTCTTGCTGGCCGGAGGAGTCAGTGACGGTCAGCAGAAAGGTGTAATCCCCCTCCTGCAGGGCGGAAAGCTGCAGGATCGGCGTCCTCACGGCCTGTGTAGAACATGTGGAATGATCCGTTAACACGCCTGACAACAAATGCCAATAATCCCAGTCAAGCTACATTTACCTGCATTTCCACCACTTTTACTTTACTCTCAGGGCTGAGCGACCACTCGTAGGACAGATTCTCGTGGTCGTCTGAGCTTTGGCTGCCGTTAAGTGTGATGTAGTTGCGGGGCAGTGTGATGACCTGGTTGGGTCCGGCATTAGCTGTCGGCCTGTAGTCAGTGGCTTTGTTCACCAGCAACATGGCTTGAGTTGAATTCTGAGCTCCATCTGAATCAGTCACTGTGAGGCTGTAAAAATTAAGAAAATGAAACCATGAGTGCAGAAATATCATAAACACCATCTCAAGTGTTGTTGATGGTGAACACATTGAACAAGCAACGTTCTAGAAACTGGTTCAGTGTTTGCTGAAGATAGATGGGCTGATCAGGTTTAGCAAGACGAACCAGTTGAGCAAAAATGCCATTTTTTTAGGAATTGGGCTTGTGATTATATTGGAAAAATAGAAAATCCAACAAGGCTGACCTGAAGGTGTAGTTACCAGGAACTAGGTTTGTAAGAGTCAGAATATCCGTGTCCCCCGAGGCCTTTTCCTCTCGGAGCGGTCCCTTCACCTCCTCCCAGTGCCACGACACCACTTTATCATCGTCTGTGCTTTCTGTGAAAACCAGTTTAAGACGGAACCCTTAGAAAATTTTGCTTGATCATGTTATTTGAGATTCAAACAGATGCTTTTTCTCTTAGTCGGCATAAACACACACATTTGCTCGTGCTGATAAAGCGTTTTCCGTGACTAATGCTGATAGGAACTTACGACTGCCATCAATCACCGTGGAGCTGGTTGGCAGCGAGATCTCCTGGTACTTTGGAGAAACCACAGCGACCGGCGGTTTATTTACCCGTGGCTCTGTAGAACACAAAATGTCATTAAATACACAAAAAATGTTAAAAGACAAGAGATCCAACTCACCTGGTTTGACAGTAACATTGACGTATCCTTCTCCATGAGCCCCTTCGTCATCCACTTCAACCACAAACTCATAGAAGCCCACCGTCAACTTCACAAAAAGAACGTTAGTACTGATAGTTTAAGCACCAAACTGTTTTTAAAAGTAAAACCACTGTATTTACCATACTGAGCTTGAGGGTCTTGGTGCGTTCCCCTTCCATTACTCCACTATAATCCTTCCGGTGTGTCTTCAAACGCCAATTAAAAGAATAGCTGCTACCTTTGGGATTTAAAGAGGCATTACTGGATGGTCCCTGGTCGAGATTTTTGTTAGACATTTGCTGGTGGTTATTTCCAGAAACTGGCAAAAATGTATTACTTTTTTAATATGTTTGATATCCCATGGGTTGAGAAATAATGTACGACTGTCCCATGTTTTGACAGCTATTGACGAATATATAGACGAACGCTTGTATATAAAATGTATAGTATTTTATGTAAACTATTTGAATAAAGTCAACTTTGATGTTTTATCGCACAAATTCTGTACTTGTGGTTTATTTGCAAATTTTGAAGATTTTGTGAATTTTGAAATGGGTGTTTTAAAATAAATTCTACAGACATTACGAATTACAAACTGAAGAATTGGAGATGTTAGAATTTTAAATTTGCCTGTGCAGTGTTTTAGCCTGGGAACGAGTTGTTAAAATGCAAATTGAGTTCTTGTGTCGTGAAGAGCAGTTTGTCGTCTGAAGAGTTCGGTATAAGAGATCAAAATTCACTGTTACTTCCTCTTTGCATTAAAGTCAGAAATTGCAGCGTAGTGAAAAAAACAGAGGGACTAAATGGAGAACAAAAGCAGGAGTGACAAAGCGTCGTGGTTACTAGGATAAGTACCTTTCGGGGATTCTGGCACCACGTAAGCGTTCAGCTCAACCCCATTGCGCGGTAAAGTGACCTCCACATTGTTCCCAGCAGACACCACCAGCTCCCTCACCGCTAATAAAATCAAACAACATCAGAGCCGGTCAGAGGACAATGGCGTGACACTAAAATCTATTCCCTTCTCGTCAGAAGTCAGGAAGGAGCAGCGCAAACATGATTAATTAAAGCCGTATGTTTTACCAGCTGGTGTTGTCGGCGGAGCAGCTGAATGGGAGTCGGGTGGTGGTGAATGACCACTGTTGTTGGATGCTGAATGATCGCTGTTGTCCACGTCCGACGAGTTACGTAAGGATGCAGGGAGCGTTCTGGGGTCTCCACTTTCATCGATGGGCTGGCTGGAGGTCTCGCTGACTTTACGCGAGTGAGGCAGGTTGTAGGTGGCCGGTGGAGATGTCGCTTTTTCTGGTTCTGGGTTCTGTAAATGCGTATAAGAAAGTCCAGAATTTCACACTTTGCGGTTTTTGCAAGAGAAGAAAAAGACATTAGTGGTGGTAATTTGCTTAAAGTGGCATTTACTTTTTTTAAATGCTGGATAATACATAAACCAAGTGTTGGTATAGATTATCAAAAGTTAAAAACCTATTAATAGCAGAAGTGTTCTGATCAGTTTAGATTTCCATTTCTTCTAAATTCTTACAATGCTTTCACAATTAAATATTAGTCAATAGACTTTAAACTGTTATGGAGTACTTTATTACACAGGCTACAAAACAATTTATGTTCCCGAGAGTAATTGTTCTGGGCAACGTTTTCCTGGTTCTCAGCAGTTTCGTTCTAGGACCAGTGAGATGGATTTATCACGTCATGTGGGCAACGTCTTCAGTCTTTCAATGTCCAACTTAATGCTATTTTAAAGGACTTTTTAGCTTTTAAACTACAGTTATTTAACAAATGTTGCGTTTTTGCGCATTTTGACAAAAAAAGCATTTGTTAATTTCGCATTGCATTCGGAAAATACAGAGTCACAAAAAAACGGGACTGAGTAAGTATCAGGTGTCCGGCAGCCGTGTGGTGTGGCGTTCCAATCCACTTACGGTTTCCCCGATAGCTGGGACGTCCTGAGTGCTGCGGATTTTCCTCCGCCTGCGCATGCTCTTGTTCAGCTGCTGCAGAAGCCCCAGAGATTCCACATGCGGCTGAGGAAGCGACATGATTGTGCATCCATCGACACGGGCACATGCCAATAACACGCAGCGTCCACCCAGGCTCCACACCGCGCCACAGGTGGGCTTCATACAACAGGATTCCCAGCAGCGAGGACCACCCTGGTCCACGGCCAACGGCTGCCAACCGAGGCCGATGACGCTGCTCCAGTGGATGCCCAGCACACCTCCTGTTACTGAGCAGATGCCGGCCGAGACCCCTGAAAGACAGACCAGGAAAAATTACATTATAGAATGTTTGTTATTGTCAAATAGTTATGGGATTGAGTCTGAAGGGCTTTGCTCAATTTTTACTTTTCAAAATCAAACTAGGTTCATATGAATCCATGGATTTTCACCATGAATACTCATGTCTAGATCTCATTGGACCAACAAAACCGGTCAATATCATGAATTTGCCATTAAAGCGGGTTTACTCATGACAAGCAAATATTGTTGCAAGAGTGGCAACATTTTTTCTTTTTTTTAATTTTCTAACAACAATACATTATTAAGTAACAGTGTGAATCAGACTGTTTGAATCACCCAACGTCGATTAAAATGTAGCGTTGCAATAAAGCTCACTTTATAAAAGGTTATATTCTGACATTTAATAGTATTAATCATTTTAACACTGTAATAAATTCACCGTACCTGCTTGCAGCTATATTTCTGTAAACAAAACTTGCACTATGGCGCTTACGTGCCAAAGCCTCAGGGTTAAAAGTCCTTTCTGCTGAATATTGGAAACCTCACCCAAAACTGCCTTCTTTAGATGGTTTGAACCACAAATCATCCCTCACACTCTTCAAACACAGAGTGAGTGAGAGCAAACAGTCAAACTCATTCACACAGAAAATTAAAGGCAAGAATTCCAATGTTTTCATAGCATGAATCCATGACTAACAAGAGGATTCTGCTAAACAAAGCAGATATGGCACATGTCAAAAATCCGCCAAGCATGAATGTGACTGTCATCAAAAATTGTGTCAAAAATCTGTAAACAAATGTTTTTGATCTTCATATACATAAATACATATTGTATTTGTTATAAATTATTTCTCATTCTTTTTACATATATATTGTACATCTAGCCAAATTTACCCAATCCGTAAGTTATTAAAACGATACACTCTATATCCATGTAATCCATGCCTCGAATGATTCAGATTTTGGTAGAATTTGTTGTTAGCATCGAGTCAGACGTTCCACAATTTGCACACTGTCTCTGTTACCAAAGCAACTCATTATGGGATAGGGGTGAAACACGAGGTCCCAGATCTTTTCCGGATAGGGGGAATAAATGCCTATTGTGTGATTTCTCTCCCTTTGTGAGACTAATCACAATGCGTCCATTTAGTGTACATTTTAATACCCCCCCCCCCCCCCAAACAAATTACTTTTCATTAGCACAAACCCAGATCACAAGACGTGAAACTTTAAACATCAAATGGGAACGGACCTGGTTTCGTTTCTGAAGCCGACATTGAGCCATTAAATGCTGCTGTGGAGACGATAGATAGTGAAACAAAGCCTTACAGCTTACCTGAGACTGAGGAGAAGAAATAAAGACAAGCGGGGAACAGTACAGGAAACCGGAAAGGAAATTTCCAGGAAGAACAATTCCTCTTCCACATCCTTGGTTCCACATTGGGCATCTTCTGACTAACTAAGTCCTTGACAGAAAAAACACAGAAAACTCATTGCGCCATGAATCTTTTATAATACATAATATAAATTATCCATCTATTTACATTATAGTAATTTTTTGTTCAAATTCAAATTCAAATTCAAAAAACTTCATATTTCCCCAGGGGGAAATTGCTTTTTTTCGGTTACAGTTGCTCACATAAGAGAAATATAATAATAATAATAATAATAAAAGAAACAAACAAACATAAACAAACAAACAAACAGATATAAACAAGTATTAGTTTATATCTAATACAACAATCATAACATAAGATAATTGGCCATACCTTTCCTTAAACACAGAACAAAGAGCCCCGGGATGGACGCAGATAAATGGAGCATGGCACCACAGGGAAGCGCATGAGCAACAATTTAACTCTGTAAGACAGCATAGTCAAAAACAAAAATGCTAAATTTAATCGATTTAACAGCTGCATGGATTATGGTAAAATAAATATATATTTTTATATAGAGTCTGGCTGCTTGTGTGTATTGTTATTTCAGCACATCGCATAATGATATTAAATAGAAAAAAAACAAGAACAACATTGTAATGTTGTAAAAAACACATTTTCAATAACACTTGAAGTTTGAACACAAAAAAAAGATACTGTAAAAACTATTTCAGCAAATAAAATAACGCAAGAGTGCTAATTTAAAACTCAAATTCAATATTTGATGATGATGAAAGTCTGAACTTAAAAATATATAAACACTGTTTTAGAAGGTTGAATACGCCAATTAAGTTTGATTTAACATTTAAAGAAACTTACATTTTTTTTTTTACTTTTTTAAAGACATACACTTTTTTTTAAACGGGGCTAATACCACCATTAATATACGTTGCCTAGTTACGTTAAATGCAATTTGCACGTTAAAATATTATACAACACAGAACTGACATTTGATCCTAATTAACATAAAAAAAGGTCTAAATGTGGGGGAAAATATTACATCATGTATGAATCGTTTCAAGAACGGATTGAATTATTCGCTTTATTGTCTGCTGTTTTTACACAATATTTCAGATTTATTTATTTTTTTTTTTTTTTACAGAGAGCATTATTGGAGAGTGGTTGGGTACAGAACATGTGTGAAGATCCGTCAGCACAGGCCTCTCTGCGCGACTCACATGCGGCACAACCGTCTGATTAAACGGATAAATTACGGTAGCTGTTAATCCCGCAGCGCGTGCACACGCGGAGTCGCAAGTGTCAAAATGATAGGTGACAGAAAAACGCTCGTGAACATATGGAACTCATAAACAACAATAGTTAATATTAAACAGACGCTCATGCTGTAGAAAACAAAGTGTGTAATTGGTGATTCAATCGCTCTGACGTTTACAATTCAGAGTATATTATTAATTATGTTTGTGTTAAAATAGTGCGCGTGAAAGCGCTGGATTACGCGACAGATTAAAGTCACGTACACCAACAGCGAATATTCAAAATTTTCCTTTCAGACTGATAAAAGCTGATATGTACGAAACAGCTGCTTGTCGTTATTGGAGAACAAACAGAAACAGAACGCAAACAGCTGTTTGTTGTCTTGTCGCTTATTAGAAAATACGCAATACCTCAGGAACAAATTTTTATCTTTTGATTAATCAACGAATTGCGTCCAAAGGCAGAAATACAGCAACTCACCTGATCGGTGTAAGTCACACCAGTGCAGAGTAGAATGACATTAGTCCTATTCGCAGAAGAACCTGTTTTCATCTCGATCTGGGTCAGTAATCTCTCAATAGCACCTTCACACGGAAACACAGCGCGCGAGACCAGCGCACTTCCGCCCCGCACGGAGCAGCTTTTAAAACAGCTTTGAACCTTGAGCACAATGTAGAACAGTGAGCACAATGTACGTACAGTTTACTTAGCATTAAAAAACAACAACACCGTTTCCGTGTCGTGTTTCAGTTCGGCATGCTATTTAATGTGCAAGATAGAGACGCCACTCACAAACATGGCTGAACAATCGAGTTGAAACGTCACTTCCAAATAATTTCCGGTCATCAATTATTATCGCATTCGAATTTAAAATCACAGCAACGTTACTATATCTACTTGTATCTACGTTTTGTGTGTGTGTGTGTGTGTGTGTGTGTGTGTGTGTGTGTGTACTGTGCTGTTTTATAATTAGAGCAATCCATTTTAGTTACAATTTTCCAAACATATACACTTAATGATTTATACATTTTGTATAAAATAAAAACCTTGAATTGCTAAAACAACAAAAATTGATAAAACAAGTATAAGCGCGAGAACACGTTTCATTGAAATGCAGTACTGTACTGTGTATGGCTACACACGTTCACACTGCATTGTATGTTGTAAACTAGCCGGTAGGGGGCGTTTGAAGCCCATACAGTACGTATATTTACAGCGTCGTCGTTTTACCGAGTCATTTGAAAGATTTGTTCATCATGAATGATTCACCTAAGAACAACACCGCACTTCTAACCACTCTCACGTGAATGGCAACGCGGAAACAATGACCATGTCCTCACAAAGAAACTACTGTTTGTAAAAGCAACAGTACATGGTTGTTTTTCACGTACTGTACTTACATGACCTGTGTATAGGCCAACCGCTACCCGATCTGCTTAGTAGAGATTGTGTTTTTCTTTCACAAATAATGTAATATCAGAACCTATTAAAGTATTTATTAAAATA
>SOMO01000028.1:780522-796935 GCA_028128575.1 Paedocypris carbunculus | reverse complement strand
ATTTTTTGATAATGTAATTTATATTTTCCTAATGCTAAATATACATTATATTTATTTAAAATATATATTTAAATTCAGTTTGTTGGACACATAATACCGTAAGCATGTGACTTTGTGAAGCTCTGTATGTCATAAGCAGTCATATCCTGGAAGTACAAACAGGAAGCTGAAAGAATGTCGCATGTCCTGGGGAAACATCTGGGCAGTTCCCATGATGGGGGAGGTAAAGCCGGTCAAAGATGGTTTAGATCAGCACACCGGTACTGTCACCTTTGACTGTCTCAAAGCATTTGAAGCTCTTTGGTATCTTGAAGTTTTAAGGAGCGACACAGCATAAGGTCAGAGGTCAGGTGAAAGTTATCTCCACTACAACAGCACATATCAGGCATCGAAACAGGCCTCGGGCCAAACTGGCCTTCAGCAGCACAGGTTTCTGGAGTAAATTGATCCGTTTGATCACTTAATTCTTTAGATCTCTCTGAAGCATTGACCACAACTGTGAGTGAAGAACTTAAACTGGTCGTTCAGGCCACGTGTCGACTGTCCGTTTGCTTTAATTGTATAAGAAAGAACAAACTTGCAATGTTATAGGAGGGCTGGGTGTTTAAACAGCAAAGCCTAGTAAAACAATGGCTTCAGATAGAACACTGCACTTTCTAATGAGATTGTGAAATGTTAGTTTCTTGCTCGAATATTTACTCATCTTTGATTAAAATCTAATGTGAGCTTTAGATAGCAGGTCATTTTAAGAAAACTCAGGGATTCTTTTCACTAGAGTTCAAAAAGTTTTTTTTTTTGTATAATTTGAAATGACATTTTCACTCAAAAAAGCCATTCTCTTCCATGATGTGGATCTGCCCGTGGCCAAGTCACAGGACCAGTGATGTAAGAGTTAAAGTGACGCCTCAGGAATGAGAATTACATAAATAATTATAGCTTAAAACATTTTTATGGAGTATTGATACAGGTCTGGTCCTGTACACCACAGCTCGGCTCCGCTTACTGAGACACTGTAAATCACCATAGACCGGGAGAAAATATCCCACTTTTCTGGTTTTAGAACTTGTATAAACTCACATTACATCAGAATTACAGCAGGATATTTGCATAAACCTGGAGGAAAAAAACCCACTTATGCAAAACACACGAGAATAAAAATGCAGAGCTCAATAGTGGATAATCAACCACGTATTTATTAAAAAATGTTTTATGAACTTTTTTAATACAAACCATTACATATTGTACCTTAAAACAGTTACTTACAAAACTACTTTTATTATTGCTCTATTTTTGACCATTTTTTTAAACAAAAAATGCAAATGCAAACCAAATGCAAACTTTTATACATGCAAAGGCAAATAACTTGAACATTGATTATTGTCCCACTATTTAAATAACGAGAGGTTTGTGCATTTCTGTGTACATGTGAACTGGGGTGTCACATGATACCCAGGTGTGATATTACACCAGCAGAGGAGAATTGTGGGTGGAAGATACTGCCAGACATCACAGACAAACACTGCACTATCAGCCGCTTCAGGACGCCCTCCATGCGGACGACCACACACACAATACTGCAGAAAGCCAACACTCACTGCAATGCAATCCAGTGTAATTCAAAGACTGATGTACGAAATGTCATATAAAAGTTGTCTCGGGAGAAGATCAAACAATGTTAAACAGAAAGGGACAGGCTGAATGCTCGCTACTTGCCAAATAAACACTCGACCGTGCCGAACGCAATTTGTGGAGAGTTGTGTCCAAGTGGTTAGAGAGTTTGACTTACAAACAAAAGATTCTGAATCCTGGATTAACAGGTACCACAACAAAGTGTCCTTTCTTTGAAGGAGAAAAGGTCAGATAGAGAGCACAAATATGGTTCTGATCCCTTTTTCTCACATTAATAGAGGTTCAAGCCTGAAAATTGTCCCAACACCATTACAGCCAGAGTTTCAAGAATTTTCAAGACTGATCTGATTGGCTGACGTTTAAAAGCTTGACCCCCACAATCGCAACTTGCAGCCATATTTCTGTTCTTTAATTTGACCATGTTTACACATCACAAGTCAGCGACACAGTGTCCTTTACTGAATGTGAGTAATGCGTTTAAAAAGTGACGCGCCAGAAAATCCAGTGCACGTCAATAGTGAGCACGCCATGAACACCAGCAAGTGCCATACTTGTGGCCTAACTAATGGTTTTGCACGTTGTGGATTGGTGTGATCAAGCGCATTTGCATGCCCCAAAACAAAAGGCGAGTGTGTCGGCACACGTGTGTGTGTTAGGAATGAGTGTGTAGGTGTGGTGAAGGTCTGTCAGTTGCGCCGTTGCATTCTTCGGTGGGCCGCGCCCTATTCCCACGCCCTCCCTCACCTGAGATCTCTCCAAGTCTCATAAAATATTCACTTACAAACACTATGTCATCTTTACAATCCCTCAAATGCATTAACTGTAGAAAAGCCTTTCAACGCAAACTCGTGTCGAACTGAAAAGCAGTCAAGCGATAGTGGGAATTGTGAAAGTCGGACCGGTGACAGAAGTGATCTTTCACTTTCAAGGGTTGGGTAACTTTGACTTTTACTCTACGCCTACAAGATGGAGGCAATCATGCATGAGGATTTAACCCATACCGTCTTACACTAATCGTATAATTGCAGTAGAAAATATGCAGCAAAACAGCGAAAGATAATTCTGTGTACATTCACATAGGCCTCACTTTACCGGCGTAAAGAGTTAACCACGGCCTTTGTTTCTATTTATTGGAATGAGTGACAATAAAAGCATGTTAAATGTGTACAGCAGAATCATAAATCATAAAAGTGCATAGTAGTAATTTGCAGAAAGTAAGGAAAATTCCATGCTGAATATTACAATTTTCTTAATCCTTTGAAATGCGTTGTGATGTTACAGAAACCGTTGCTTTGTGATGGTTGAGTTTTAAGGTTAGAAATATAAAAGCTCAACGACGTGACCATGACCTACGTCTTTGTCCCGAGAATAACAATCAACCATCTGTCTTCTCGCTTGAAGAAGAGAGAGAGCAGGGCGGTCTGGGAAATGGAGTGCTTTCGTCAAGTTTGACTACCCATCACAAAATACAACGAAGGTGAGCGGTGACGTTACGCGGGGAGGAGTTACGCAACCGAACTCAAAGGCTTGCGTCTCCTCGCGAACCAACCGAGCGGCGTTTGATCGTAGCGGCGTTTAGGGAAGCTCGGGCGGGCGGGCAGGACTCGGCCGAACGCGAACAGGTTTCGCCAGGGCTGGTTTTCGCCTTGAAGCTGAATAGCGCTGGGTGGGGTTTCCACCGACACCAGGAATGTGCCGCAGATTCGCTCGATGAAGTGGGGGACACGACAGCCGACTTTTTAGGAAGGCGATAAGTTATTTTCCCCACCGGCGACTGCGAGTACAACAGTCCGCAAGGTAAGACCCAACTTCACAGCACATCGTTCGATCGTTGGGGAAAAAACACGTAGAAAAGTTCCGCTATTACTTTTTAAGCGCTTTATATTTGACCTTTAATTCATTCGCTTCTGGACGCAGCGATGCGTTGACGTCTATTCAACTGGCACAGACATTTTGGAAACGATGGGGCAGAGATTTGACAGCAGTTTGGAAATGATGCCGGTGTCGAGCTGCGGTTAAAGCGGCGGTGGAGTTGTTTATATATCTATGTGCCTGTTAAATCGTTGAAATGTGATCTTTCTGTGCGGGGAATGGTTCCATTGTTATCTGGTAGGACTTTGGTTAGGGATTGGCTTTTGGTGCCATCATGCTTCATTGAGTGTGGTTCTTAGTCACAATTTTCTGTAGTAAAATACAATTCCGATTTCTTCAAATGGATTCGGATTAAATGTGACAAGCACAAAGTGACCATGTGCATTTTCATGTAATGACTGTGTGTATCAAGGTTTAAAGTTGTTGTTTTTAACTTCATGCGTAATAAGTAAGAAGAAGAGGATTTTTTTCCCTCTCTGTTTTCCCACCGTTTCAAAGAGCCTCTTTGTCTTACAGCAGTTGTGGTTACAATGTTAAAACGTTGGATCAATAGGTGGAATTTTGCAGGTTGGATTTTGAATCTCTACAAGGAAACAATTTGAAATCAGACGTTTAGGGGAAAAAAACGATTTTGGACAATTTAGAAGAAGGCGACTGTGAAAATATACACACACAATCAAATGCTAAAAAAAAAAACAAATCAATAGGAGAAATGCCGTGCAAATTATAAACTCGCATACAAGAAATCTATATAAAAATGACGTTTTTAAGTTGCAATATTTGCAATTAATTGCACAACCATAGAAAAAAAATCTTTTCTTGTAAAAGGTAATTATAAAGTGCATCGCAAACATAAAATTCCAGAAATGTTAAGCATCTTTAGGCAAATATCCAGGTTGACAATCTCACTCACATTTTTCTTTACCTGTTAAATTGCTGCTTATGTAAGTACAACAAACCAAAAGAAAAGTAGGAATTGCAACAACAGAAATGTGTTTACCTGAATAAATTAGTTTCACACGTGTATTCATAACTGTAGTTTTGTTTCAGGCACCAGACGTGTAAACATGATGCTAAACAGACGTCTGCCGCTTGATTTACCTGTCTGGGTGTCTACCTAAAAACAGACGCCACAAATTACAGATATTATTTGACAATGTAGAGATGATGACAACCAAGACTATGCAAACGCACAGTAATTTAATAATAGTTTTTTGCGGCAATTCTGCAATATAACATTTAAATAGCGATTCGCAAGCATTGCTAATCAAAAATGCTATGAATCAGACAGCGGGTTCGTTTATGACCTGCTGTCATAAATGAAGGCAGTGAAACTCTTTCACAAGATGACCAGTAGGACACTCCCTTCTTTGATTCAGTTGCGTTTCTTCGGTTCTCCCTTTATGGTTAATATTGTTTCCCCACTTGCCCACAGTGAGTCACTTGCCAACTTTTTAGAGCGTTTCTATGGGAATGTCTAAAATACAAACATAAGCACATGAGCGCATGTAACCTTCAAAGGACGTGAGTAATAATCTTGCAGATTTCAAATTGTGTTTTTTTTATTCAACTTGATCTGGTGCATGCTGATGTTTCTTGGCTGTCTTTTGGACTTTTCTTGCAAAACCATATTTTATAAAAAGCTTTATGTAATAGTTAGGAAGGAACCTCGGATAGCTTTTTGATCCAATTTTGTCTTTTCCGATTTCTAGAAAACAGCTGTTCTTTCCCCAATTAAGATCAATTGCTGAAATAAAGACAACACTTTTCATGGAATATTTAGACACTACTGTCAAGCTTATATATTGTCAAAGCTGGCCTATTGTACTTACTATATGTGGTTCTTTTTGTTTAATATTTGTAATACTTGTATATAGATACTGTTGTTTTGTATCATACTTGATACTCATATTTTTGATGGTATTATTTTGTATCGTCCATGTTAGACAGCTCTTTGTTTGCAGCTTCTTTTGTTTTTTTTTATGTGCTTTTTAAATTAGTAAACAAAGCTTAACCAAATTACATTGGAAAATATTTTGTTTATAAGTTAGAAATTCAGTATGGTTCTAATTTTTTCTCCTTTCTACCAGTGTCATCATGGCTCGTCGCTCCCAGAGTTCCTCAATTGGAGAAAACCCTTTTGATCCCAACTATTTATGTCCACATTACCGTGAGGAATATCGCATGGCTATTGATGCCCTGGTGGAAGAGGAGACTGAGGGATACTACAACTTCCTACAAAGCGTTAACGTGGTGGACTTTCTGTCAAGATCAGAAATCGATTATATTAAAAACAATGTGCAGTCACCACAAAGCACTGGAAACGTACCAGAACTGCTGTATCGAGAAATGGACGAGGATGGGTCTTCTGACACTTACTGGCCAATGCACTCTGACTTGGATGCACCAGGACTAGACCTTGGTTGGCCCATGCAGCAACATTGCTTTGTGGGACCCACAGAGGTCACAATGTTAGTAAACCCTTCTGATCCGGAAAGATCCAGCATAAAAGAGCAGGCTAGACGACTCATTAAAAATGCTCATCAGGTGAGTGATAAAAATAGCAGTGATTCAACCCAAAAATTATGTGATGGATCATCAGGTGCTTTTGATGCTATTCCAATGTACTTTTTTCAACAGGTCATCGCAGTGGTAATGGACATTTTTACAGACGTTGATATATTTTCCGACCTGTTGGACGCAGCAGCTCGGCACGTGCCGGTCTATATTTTGCTGGATGAACAGAACGCCCATCATTTTGTTAACATGGTGGCTAGCTGCAAAGTTAATCTTGATTTGATCCATGTGAGTTCAACTTTTTTGCAACAATTTATAAAATTCATACTTACAGGCTTTTTAAGTGATTTCCTTGATTACAGATGTTGCGAGTACGGACGGTGGCAGGCATCACCTACTACTGCCGCAGTGGGAAATCATTCAAAGGTCAGGTGATGGACCGATTTCTTCTGACCGACTGCAGAGCAGTGATCAGTGGAAACTACAGGTAATAATAATTAGCTAAATAATTATATATTTAGTTAATAATTATAATTTGTCATGACCCTAATCCTTTGTTTCTTTTCTTCTAGTTTCATGTGGTCTTTTGAAAAGATTCATCGTTGCATTGCCCATTTGTTTCTTGGAGAACTTGTAGCTGCTTTTGATGAGGAGTTTCGAATTTTGTTTGCCCAATCTCAGCCTCTTGTTGTAGAAAATGCCCTGGTTCCCTTGCCACAAGACAGTTCAAGTAGTTACCTAAACCAGTTTGGGTTAAAACGAACTCAGTCACTGAGGAATCCCAGAGGATTTCGGCAGTCTGAACTTTCCGCCAACCCATTCGGAGAGCGCATTGAGTCCATTCTACCATTTCGAAGGGATGACCCATTCCGACATACTTTAGAACCCGGAACTGGTCCTATGCAGATCACTAAATACGCATCCCAACAATTCAGGATGCAGCAGTCGTTTCTTGAACAAGGCCGCTCCATGTTGGCATCCAGACAGTTGGAGATGAATGCCTACAAGAGGCACAGTTATGCTGAAGGCACCCGTGAAACATACGCATCCTCTCGCCAGTACATGAAACATCGACTGATGAACAACTTGGAGGAGATGGAATCACATTACCAGAGGGAACAACATTACTATCAAGGTGAAGGAACGGGACTAAACTATGGATTGTACCAAACAGATCAACAGTCTGATTATGGATATCCTCCTGAACTTGAAGCACCAGGAAATCTCAATGTTTTATCTTCTGATGATCTGAAAAACGATTCAGAAAAGCAATACAATACAGGAGGTGTCCGCTACGGTCCGCAGGGCCACAAGAGACCTGCTGCAGGACAATCATATGCTTGTCAGAGTTCTCCAACTCAGCCTCATCCTCCAGACCACAAGCAGTTGTTTTCCACTAAAGAGCAAGTACGGCAGTCCCAAGATTCTGTTGCGAAACAGGGACTAAGAAGCTGGAGAATTAACTCATATCTTAGCACGTGTGAAGATGCAGAAGAAGGCCTGAATAATCCAATGGGTTCGGATGCCTTTGAGGAGCCACATCAACAACTTGATAGACCTTATGCTTCAGATGAACCAGGTTATTTAAATAAAAGAGACCTTCCTGTATTCCCAAATAAGCCTAACATTGATGTTCAGCCACGCTTTGGTAAACCCATTGTGCAAGAGAGAAATCAGCTGAAAGACTTCAGCTCTGACCTGGCTCTGGTAGTCCCTGACACTTTGAAACCGGCGATTTCAGCTTCATCTCTCGCATCATCAACAGACAATGAGAAGGAAGTGGACGTGAAAGAACCAAGAGAGATCAGCTTTACCAAGCATGAGTCTTTTCGCTCTCGAATTAATCCAATGCTGCAAAGAAATTCAAGACTACGCTCTTCTTTAATATTCAGCTCTTCGAAGATGGAGCAACACAGCTCGTCACAAGTCAAGACTGGTGGGGATCTACAAGAGGAAAGTGAGCCTGTTCGCTATACTTCTGTTGTGGCAGAGATTCTGGAGAAGAGAAGGTCCCTTTCAAGAGAACCATTTGACTGGAATAAGATGAAAAAAAAGGACGAAAAAGATACAACTACTTCATCAACTGGAGATTTGGCTTCACTCCAAGAGGACACACCAACCAAAATGGACATTACTACAGAAAAGGAGAAAACTGACAACCTCATACCAGAGCAAAGCAAGTATGAGCCAAAAATGGTGACTACGTCTGAGCAAACAACCAGTTCTTTAAATGTAAATGATCCAGCAACACGACTTAAATACTTTAAAGAACTGGAGTTGAAGAGAAAGTCTTCAAAATTAGATTTAGATTTGGGGACTAAAAATAGAGAACCTGCAGTAAAAAGTCAAGATGTTTCCAGCACGGCAATCAAAACTCCAAATGTGATGGTCACTACAGAAGATTCTGCCCTCAAGACACGAGATCCAGCAGTTGTGCAGAAAGAAACGTCTGAAAAGCACCCTGTCTTGGAAACAAAGCCAAAACACTCTGAAGTCTGTGTGGACAGGCCACAATTAAGCAGCAAAACTCAGACGGACAATTCAGCTGATAGCTCAAAGAAAGAATCAGCAAAGTCACATCGGCCTTTCCCTTCACCCAAGTTCTTAAAACCATTCAAACCATCTCAATCTCGCCGGATTTCCTGCGATGAGGAGATTCTTACAGATGCAACAGATGCTGAAAAGAGCGAGCTCAAGAAGTCCCGGAGCCTCAGCTCTTCAGCGGTCATGAACACAGAGTCCAAAGACAATCTGAGCCTGAGTCGCCAAGGATCCAATGCCTCCTTAAATCTTCTTGGTTCTGATGGCAAAGATACAAAGGCCCTTGACTTCCTCAAGAAACAAACTCAGAGATTAAAGGGTTTTCTCGGTCCAAAGGGAGAAAAAAAGAACTCGCAAATGTCGGGATCACCAGAAGACAAGACGATGAAAACAGTTCCTGAAGTACAAGAGGAAGCCTCGTTAAAAGAAAAACACTCGGACTCCATGTCCACCTCCACACCAGAGAACAGCAAACCCCACGCTAAGTCACGCTATCATTCTTCTACCTCCAATGTGATATTCAGCAGCAACCTCAGGGATGATACCAAGGTGATTCTTGAGCAAATCTCAGCAAATAGCCAAAAGAACAGGCAGGATCTGGCAAAACAGTCTGAAGAGTCTGTGAAAAGTGAATGCAATAAGGAAGACGATGTCTCCACTTCATCACTCCAGTATTTAAGCCGGAACCGGTTCAGCAGAGCTCCAGTCAATCCTCAAGAGAGGGACAATCTGCTGAAAAGAATTGAGAGCATGCGCAAAGAAAAGAAAGTCTACAGTCGCTTTGAGGTAAATTTTAATAATCAAGACATGCGTTGAAATCGAAGGTAAAGTCTGTATCTGCTTTATCTAGTACTCTAGTGGTGTTTTAGGGTAATTTCCATTGTATTTACAGTAGCCTCCTGCTTTAGTACACAAAACAAACCTGCAATGTTTTGCGTACTTAACCGGGAGGTGCGTTGTTGAGTGTGCCTGTTCCCAAAAAAAAAAAAAAACAACTTAAAACTTCAGATTTAACCACAATATTACAAAACGCGATTATGTAATCGCAGAGACGTGCGGTTATTCTGCCTGAAAGTTTCTCTTGACTTTTCCTGGCTTTAAACAGTATGCACGCCAGACCGCTAGTTAATAAGCTGTCTTTAATGGGGCTAGCGGTAATGCGCCCCAAGTTGTCCAGCCGAGTGCGAGGGCAGAGAGAAGAAGAGAAGTTATGTACCATACAGACAGCAGCTTCTGTATGGAATCAGCTTTTAAAAATATCAAACGTAAATTAGTAAAAAACGAACAGAATTCGAAGCATTTTTGTTTCGTTGTTCATTTTACGCTTGCAATCTCCACTATCAAAACTTTTTTCAAGTCACGTGCACCCGCGGTGCTGGCATGTCCGTGTACAAACACCGGGGTTTGCGTGATCGCGTGTGTTTACTAGACGTATTTCTTTTGCAGTTTTCCAAGTTTGTGCGGGATTAGTTCATCACCTAACGTGGTGTAAAATAAGTTAAAAGTTGTAGAATAAGTTCAAGTTTAAATGAATGCCATCCCGATTTTTAATTTATTTTATTTGTGTTTGATTTATTGGAAATGTATTTGTATATATCTGCGTTTATTTTAAGTAATTTTTTAAATTTTTGGTAAGGCTTTATTGTGCGTCAGAAGAATAATACTCAGGCACGGGCGGGGCAGCGACGCGGGGGTCCTGAGTTAAAACACCTCTGGATGTGCACCGTGTTTCTGGTCGTGACCGCACGTTTGTTTTGTCAGAATTAAAAGTAGAAAACGAGCCACAAGAGTATGAAGACATTTCACATATAATAACAGATCAATCAAAACTAATTGAGCGACTTGTTGTTCTGCATTTCATATTGGTTTTACAAAAATGCATTGATTTACTTGTATTTAGTTTTAAACAGGTATGGCTCTTTTGGACTTAATTTGTAGCAATATGCCGTGTTTATGGCTCTCTCAGCCAAAAGGTTCCCGACCCCTGAACTAAACAATAGTTTACTGACTTCTCTTTGAGAAGATTGTAGAGGTAACAGTTGTTCCCCTTTATGTACTGTACTGTTGTATTTGTTAATTTAGGATGTTTTGTAGTTTTGTAAAAGTAGTTTTGTATAACTGGTATGGCATATTTATTTAGTTTTTATTTGTTATTCAACATGCTTGTAGCTGCTACAAGACTTGATGTTTCAGCCACCACCACTGCAATAAAAATGTTAAAACATGTAATAGGTTATGTATTGGGACATTTTAAATGTAGTTTTTAATGTAACTAAATAATTGCCGGAAAAAAAAAAAAAAAAAAAAAATCGCAATTATGATTTTTGGCAAAATCGCACAGCCCTACTTAAAACGTCTCTTAACGAGTCTTAACTCAGCAAAACTATTGGTTAAAAACAATATAGCGCACCATCAGAACGATTTGGGGACACTGGGAACTGTGAAGCAATCCAAGAACAATCTGCTCTGTTTACTGGGATTTAATTGTTTGAATCGTTTTAGAGCAGGATCCGGACCATACTCCCTTAAAATTGGCTTAACTGATTTAAAAAATCTGTTATTCATGGATGTTTGACGACTAAATCTTTAACCCAGTATTATAGGGAAAACAATGCTTAAATAAGAAGCTACTCTAAAGGTATGAATTCGTGTATTACATTTAATGTTTTTATTCTGTATTTCAACAGATGGGAAATAACCTTGGATAGCAAGAGATGGCAGTGAAGGATATTGTTCACCAGTGAACTTTACTAGAAATTCTACCAAACTTTGCAAAATCACATGCTGCCAAAACTGTTATGAAACGACACTGTGACAACAGCGAGCCACTTTACATCAAAAGCAGCTGCTAAATGTCAAGGGAGCCTGCTGGCTCAGTGGATCGCAGAAATAAAACCTAACACAGGAATAGCACAACCACAAAAGTGAGGAGTTGTGCGGCAGCAAGGGGAATGTTCCTCAGTAAGTGCCAATCACTGCCCGTAGACAATTTATTTTGCCCTTATAAGGCATCTGCCGATACCTCAAAACGGCAATCGCACATTTTCCAAGATGGAAAGAAACCCAAGCCAAAGTAGGTTTTATTCTTCAAGAAAGAATTTCACTACTTTTTCTGGACCTTTTGTGTTCCAGTGTGCGCATCTTCCAACATTGGAAAAAGAAATGCGCAAGTCTGGGCAGATGGAAATATGCTAGTTTGAAGGCACTAAACACACCCTTTCAAGGAACACCACTTAAGCCCTCCGGAGACAGCATGCTGGAAATTATGACTTGATGTTACTCGACGCCAATGGACATGTTAGTAGATTGCACTACCAGTCACAGAAAATCTGTAATTTAAAAATGTCAGTGGGGGGAAGTATGCAAGGAATGCTGCGAAACGAAACCAAGTTATCCAATTTCCCAATAGTCGTGGTGGATTGACACTAAGAGATGCGAAAGAGTGTACTTTTCCAAAGTCAACAATTAGTCAAAACAAGTCTATTAAGGAAAAAGAAGAAATGCTGGATTACGAGTTTGCAGAATTTTAAGTTGGACCTTTTTATTCCTGAGCTGTTGGGAGCAGGAAAGATGTTTTTGTTTATTGTGAATGCAAAGTATACAATGAAACAAAGCAACTGGAATGATCTGATTGAAAAGTGAAGTCATATCTCACTGGGCTTGGATGATCTTTTTTCAAAAGGAAATTCTAGACTTGTTCAACTTTTTTATTGTGTCATGTAAATTCTAAATAAAAGAAGATTGTCTGGAGATTGTTAATACTGTAAGAAAGAAGTGGAATTCATTTGAGCGCAGTTAATACAATTTAAGTGGAACAAGAACAGAACTGCTGTCCATAGATTGAACTCTCACTAGCGTTGAATGTGTAAATAGTTGGAGAACAGGAACCGATTGCAGATGTTTAAGGTGTGTGCAACATACGTGCGAGACCATCAAGATGCTGTATCTTGCGAGCCGGTTTTAATGACTGCACACAGTTGCTCCAGTTTTTGTTTGTCTGTTGTGAGATAAACACAAGCATAAACGATTACATTTTGAATAGTTGATGATTCTCTACAGTTAATGCTGGTGAAGCCAAAACAATAATGGTCTTTGGACCAGTCTGCCGCCTTTGTAAAACAGAGAATACAAATTTCTAAATTCAACCTGAACACATGGGGAATGTTGTGAAAACGTACTAGCTTTAAGGAGCTGATCAGTGATGCATTCCGCTGACTGTATTTCTTCTGGGAGTCTGGGTGAAGCCTGAAGTAAAAGAACAAACATTTTAGAAGCAGCACAACTGATCTGCATTGAACAATGCACATCACATGACATGTTGTTCCAACTTGAGAGCCACGTACAAAGACGCTGAACAGATTTTTGTGCTGCTCCATCAACTGCTGAAGCTGATTCTCAAACTTCATCCTAAAACATGTCAATGATCTTCAGAGTTAGTGTTTGATTTCATCAACTTGGGCTTTTTGTTAGCTTATTACTGTATAATACTGCAATTGTTAACACTTGGAAAACAACACTGAATTTAAAGTATGGCACAAGAATAAAACATTTTATTTGCCAGATGTTATTTAAAGCAACCTCCCTAAAAAATGAAAATGCAATGTGTGTCATACCGAATCTTTCTATGCTTTAGTTTGGTTTCCTGGATTTGGAAACCGTTTTGTGTCACAGCTTCTTCTCTCTGGAAGTTTTGCTCAAGCCTCCTGCAGAAGATGGATTTGCAATTAAAGACTCGGATTGAGCCTAAACATTCCCACCGAAAGAAATCCTTTATAAGTGATGAGAATACAGGCACTTTTTGACTTGAAACCAAATCATTTATTTACTTGCTTTTTGTGCTTTACCAGATTTGCCAAGTTTGGTTTTGTTTTACCTTGGTTTCTCTCGCTGAATCTCCACACACTTGAGCTGCAGCGATCTGTTGATATCTGTTGAGCAAAAAAAAATTGTTGTTACTGCAGTAAACGTCTTATTACTGTAGTGCGGTAAAACTGAGCAGTGGTGCTTTATAACACACAAATATCTGTCGCTGAATAAAAAGTGTCATTCTAATTCATTCGTGATTGTGTGGTGAGAAACAGTAAATAACAGCATAGCGCACCTTCCTTCTCATTCAGCTTTTCTTCCAACCAGAGGACTTCAGAAGTTACTGTAACACCAGAGTAGAGTTGTTTAACTCTTTATGGAAAGTTTAGTACTGTTAGAAAGTTATAATCATACATATAAATATGTAGTGTAAGAAAACATACAGGCCTCCTCTTCCTCCTTTTTCGCTTTGCTCATAGTCATGGTTTCTTTAAGCTCGTCTTCATGGACTTTTTTGTCTGAAAGCAATAAATTGTTTCGAAACAACGATAGCACATCAAACAATCTCACTGCAAAAAAAAGAAATTAATGGTGTTTATAGAGAGAGTTTAACCTTGAAGTAAATCTCTGAGTTTTTCGATCAGCTCCTCAGGCTTCGGTTCTGCTCTTATACCTGTAAAACATTGAGTAAAGTTGTACTTAGAATGTGCTTTAGGTTAAGGGATATAGTGTGTTTGTTGAATATTAATAGTATGATAAATCAAGTCATACCTGGGTGGTTTGGCGTTTTTATAATGTCTTCGATATTAAACGACGACTCTGTGAAAACACGTGAGGCGACAAATCTTATCGAAAATCATATTCAGTTCGACGAGAAGCATTATTACAAAAATAACCCACTTAGAGACTCACTCATTCCGACGGCAGCTTTAAAACGGAATAAATATAAACACTTGAATTAGCAAAAAAAACAATGTAAAATTAGGAAGGTGTTGTGAAGGTGACGCAGAGTTCCGGTGATGGACAGTTGGGCACGAGCTTCCACGCGCACTTTTAAATACATTTTTTCCCGCGCAGAACTATTTCAAGGAAATTTAGCTTGTAAAATTAGAAATGAATAACTTTTTCATAATAAATCTGACAAAATTAGTAATAATACCCAGAGGTTTTTACCTATTTTTAAAATCATGCTTTTATCTCCGCGTTTCATCGCAATTTCTCGAATTTTAACATTATTGTCATTTAGCGCCATCTTGTGTTTGTACTTCAAATTTATCATGAGAAAACGTATGTCAATATGTATATAATTTAGGGTGATATTTAAATCGACGTTTTCTATTTTTTTGCTAAACCTTGAAACTGGTCGATAAACTGTTAATTGCTGGCACCAATAAGTATTTAATTTTTTGCAAGCATCCACTTTATAGATAAATCAATATGGGCCTTCAGAATCAACTATATCAACTAGGCTCCCCCCAGGGCCGTGTACGCAGTCCATACCTGTTCTTCCTGTACACGCATCACGGCGTCTCCTCAAAACCATCCAACAGGTCGTATAGTTTGCAGAAGACACCACCATGATGGGTCTTGGCACACACTTCAGACAGGAAAGATCTACACAAAGAAAACACAGACACCCACGACAGCTGCTCCTCAAGCTCTCCGCAGAACCAGACAAACCTGGATGTTGACTCTCAACCTGGAAAACATTTCTTCACTCTTCTGGCAAGAGATTCAGAAGCATAAAAAGACAGACAAATAGACTGATGAACAGATTTTACCCAAGGGCCATCAGATTTCTAAAAGTTCACCTGTTCATCAGATGAATAACTTTGAAAATTTTATCCACATATAAGTGGATAAAAACTAAATAAAGTTGTAGAGTTTTATAAAGAATGTGTCCATTTACAACTTTATTGTGCTTTATTTTTTGTCTGCATCTTTTTTTAGAATGTTAAAATGTAGTAGTTTTCTATATTTCTAGATGTAGATTTATGCACTTGTTGTATAAGGACGATAAAATATTCTATAATAGCATTTTCTGCTTCATTTGGAATTAATCCGTTTATGACCATCCAACTCAAATTGAGTAACATTGAGGACGATAACCATGTTCGAGTAAAGAAAAAATAATTTACCACCTTCTTTATTCTGTAATATGAAACATTTATCGAAATTTCAAGCACTCGTTTAACTTTGACAAACCAGCACAAATAATCATGTTTGCCATCAGTCGTTTACATTTAAAATGATTACTCTTAAACAGCTTTAAAAATCTACTGTAATTGAAATCATTGTCTTAAAGTTGTACAAAATCCATCAAAAAAAAAACCTGAAAAAAATGAAACACATGATTGTGTGTGACTTCATTAGAGCGCGACTTCATACATCCTCTCCAAAACATTGTCCCTGGTCCTCAATCTCAGGAGCCACAGAAGATCCGTTTCTCAACGACGTTCTTTCAATCACAACGGGCCTGTTCTGAAGAGACAGACTGACTTTAAACACGGGGCCTATTTGAGGAAGACTGGTCCTAATTTTTTTGCACGTGGGATGGTTGGAAACACACGGATCTTCTTCTGGAAAGTCTAACGGCCGCTTTTCTGAGCACACCGTGGGCTTCGCTGGTCCTTCAGTTGTCTGACCAGGGCCTTGAGAAAGAAAAGTTATTTATCGGTCACGTTTTACTAACAGTTTGTTGCATTATCTCAATATATTCATATAAAAATGTGAATTAATTTTTGATTTTGTTCACCTGTGGACTTAGCTTTCCCTGGTGGGCAAACGGAGAGATCTGATCTCCAGCCCACCTCAGCTCCACAGTTCAATACCTTCATGCCTGAATATTGTACGCAAAAATGAGAATTTAACCAAATGACAGCAAAAAGACAGACTTGTCTTGTACTTACACCATTCATAATTTTGCTTTAGTATTTCTGTGACAAGACACTCGGACAACCTCATCACCTACAAAAAGAAAAAACTGTAATTATTCTAAAATCTTTATTAGACTCACAGTGGGAAAATTGCATTTATTTAACAATGAAC
>SOMO01000028.1:749523-772341 GCA_028128575.1 Paedocypris carbunculus | reverse complement strand
ACACACACACACACACACACACACACACACACACACACACACACACACACACACACTCTCTCTCTCTATTTCTATTTTCCCTCTCTTTCTCTCCTCATTATATGTTTCTCACTCTCGATCCGTCTCCTCTTCTTCTCCACTCATTATATCTGGCTCACACTTTATTCCAGAAGGCTGGAGAACAGTCTTAAATGATTCACTAAGCTGATGTGGGTAACTATAGGCTCGTGCCTGGCTCTGAATAATTCATGGCTTGTCGCTGAGACGGCTCTCGTGGCCAGGATCACATGTCTGTCAGTGGGATTCGCTGCACGTACATGTGAATAAACAAGTGACATGGCACACAAGAAAACATGCAAACTCATGAGGTACATGGCGTCTTCTCACCGTTACTGCAGCTTTGCCAGACGCACTGTGTCAGGTTGAGACTGGAATCTCCCGTGATGCAGCTTCCGCACGAGCTGAACTGAGAACAGTCTCCACCGGATGGAGAACCTGTCAGTCCAGTCAAGAAAACATCAGCTCAGGACGCGAGTCTAAGCCTTTTATGGGCGGATAAATTACAAATCATTTGCTTAAACAGATTTTAATACATTTAAATTTATAGAGATTATTTTTATACTGTATATAATAAATTATATGATTTTTAAAATATAATGTTTTATATATATATTTTAACTGAATTTAACAGAATTTATAGCCACACGTGTAAATACGTTGTGTGTGTGTGTGTTTGTGTGTGTGTGCCAAATACTTTACTTAATAATTTAAAAAAAGGAAAACTTTTAAGTAAAATAGGGTCATTTTCTGTTATTTAAAATTACATTGTATTATTAAATGGTCTTTTAAAAACAAAATAACATCTCATTACAAATATTATATTACATAATACATTTAGTAAATAATAACAGTAATCGTTTATTAAAAGCTCATTTTGACATTTTGGTGCAAATAAGGTTACTTTGTATGAAGTTACTTTGTTTATGTTTATCGCTTTCTGTCTTTTTTTTTTTTTTACCTGGCCACTGTCGCATATAGGCTTGCTCAATGGTCAAAGTCATAGTCATATCTTAACACCAATGAACAAATGGATAAAATGCCTCAATATTATTTACATTTTCACACATGCGCTTTGAGACATTACTTTATGAACTTTATGAGTTGTTATTTTCAGTTGTTTTCTAACCACCATTTGTATATGTTGGTAGAAACATATACCTGCGTGTAGCTTTACTAACACTCACCTGTGGTTTGTGAGTCGCTTATGGCGACCTGTGTGAGCAGGACAATCCCTGCGATGGCGGCACACACAGTCCTCATCCTCACAGTCGACACCTACAAAACAGTCACAGCGCGTGAACGTCTTTAACCGACCCAAACAGAGCAACCAAGAGCTCCAAAGATCTCGATGCCCGCAAGCGCAATGATGTTCACAAAGTCCAGTTATCTACACACTATCGATTCTGCTTCAGTTTGAAACTACAAGCAGATATCAAGAACGCACAGACAGGCCTGTCAAGCCAACATCCACTGCCAAGTGTCCAAGCTTCGTCCTCCAGACGAAAGGTCGTTCTCCACTGTTAGGTGTGTGTGTGTGTGTGTGTGTGTGTGTGTGTGTGTGTTGACGTCATGCTCTCTGACTCAGTGAGACTGGTAGGTGTGTAACATGAGACAAGTAACTTGGCAACCAACTGACAAATGACCAGGCCTTGATATTTACACCGCCAAAGTTTTGCTCCGTCACAACTGCAAGAAGCCAACCAGGTTTGAAAATTGAAACCAGTGAAGGTCCATCTCTTCTGAGTCACGGCCGGACCAAAGCAGGTCTGGAGATGAAAGTGTGAGTAGGGAGGATTCATGTGTGTGTGGGTATGTGTGAGAGCAAGAGAGGGAGTCGAGCGTGAACTTACATAACCATCACTCCATCCCCAGCATCCTTAATGTCTTTCAAGAAGATTTTCATATTCTAACTGGTTACATCATTACGCAGTTGTAGGATTTGAATTTAGTCGTTTAGAAAATGACACGAGCAGATGAGGTGCGTGTAGGCGCGTAAATACATGTTTATGTGGGAGGATGATGCCACGCGTCTGGGATCCTTACAGTTCAGCTTTTGCTTAGATAGAGCCCACCGTTTAATTAACAACCCCGGACCCACGCCATCATCGTGTTCTGTAGCATCAACACACACTCAGATGGGTAGATGGTGTGAACAGAGAGTGGGCGTCCACCTCTAGGGATGACTAGGTGCAGAAAGACAAAGCTGCGCATGCGTCGTGATGACATTAGGTAACGGAGAAATTCCGCAGTGCTCCCCTCCCCCCACCACCCACACACAGACTTCCCGCCAAAAAGGAAAGCCGGGAGACACGAATGCAGAATGTCGATTACAATTGCTGTACGTGAAGTTAAAACACTGTCAACGTTTAATACAATGTTGTTACTATATCTAGGTTAAACTAGTGTGTTTAACTGACCTTGACGTAGTCTGATCTTAAAATTTATTTTTTAAATATTTTCAAATGTATTTCCTAAATCTCACAACCAATTAAAGGCAAGGCTTTTTTCCCAATAGAGAGAAATTGCTTAGAGGACATCAGCGTGTGCACCGGAAACGCATGCCCATATATGGAACACGGGAGAGTTCCCATTAATTGTGTTGCACACCCACCTGCTTCATTGAAATGCTGAAACACGCGAGCCCCTCACGACCCCCGCACGCGGCATCTACCGGGAAATGCCATAATTCTCGGTTCTGTTGGGAAATGATGTCATTGTTTCAATGTATATATTGACAGGAATACACTCATTCAACAGGTGGGAAAATAGCGGAGCTTGTAGGTGCGTTTATTATCGACTCGGGGCATTTATATCGTCAGTTACCTGATACGGATTTATAATTAGATGACAAACTCACAATACAGATGTGCTGCCCACCGTAAAGTGCGGCAGAAACGGTACGAGTGACGTCATGTGTTTCAGCACCACGGACAGCGGTGACTCACTCGCATCTCCGTCACAAAACCGTTTTAATCGGTGTGGGTCGAAAAATACGTATTCATTAAGTTTTCATTTTCATATATTGAAATATCCCGAGTTGATTAGATCTAAATTCTACCAAGGCCACGGGTTACACCGTTTTCTCTCCTGCCGTCGCAGTGGGCGGGGTGAAAGAATGCGGTATTTTTATGAATGAAATTACGACAGAGCAAGGTGTCCCTGCGTGCTTTCTGATTGGCTGAAACTGGCGGATTCGACCCTCATCATCGTAACTGACGTCAGAGGGTAATCATTGAGGGTATAGCTCGAAGCCCATCAGAGCTGAGTGTTATACAGAATCGACACACCGATTTGAGCGGAGCCACGGAGAAACCAAGAGCAAGAACTGAATTTGCGCGCTCCGCAGTGGAATTCGCATCATTAATCAGCAAACGGAGCTCAGATTTCAGCAAGGTCTAGAAAGGACCCTCATGGGGATGCTGTCGTGAAGTACTTTCCGTTTTGAAATCGAGAATCGCTTCGGTAAGTTTGTCTAATGCGTCTCATAATTCCGTAAAATAAATGTATATTAAACTAAACTACAATACCCGATCGTATATGGAAACCTCCTTTGAAAACAAACGACAGTGTATTTTTGTAGTCATCGCCGTGTAGATGTTAAACTATAACTAAGAAATGTAATTTTTTAGGGAGTTATTTAATTGTAATGTGCAGAAAGGTCGGTTTTATTCCAACGCATGCGTCCGTCTCACGTGAGAATCACAACTTTGCATTACATAAATGATCAGCGGTCACGTGGCTTTTGTTCTATGAATATTGGCGAATCAACGTCCTTTGAAGTCATCTAATTATCCAAACCAATACGTTTATCATTTATGATTTTTAAACCATTACACGCGTAGAGACATACATTTTAACAAACATATCAATAATGCCACAAATATATACTAATGTTATATGCTATTTGAAATCATAACAATATTATACAACCAAGAATTAATAATTTAAACAGTGTCAATAAAAACAAGAACACATTTGGAACGTATAAAGGCGACCGACAAGGATGACATTGAGAATAAAGCGGCTCTTACGGTGCTTGTCAATACTCAGTCTGGCCTTGTGGGGGCGTGAAAGAAGAACTCTGATGACCAGCAAAATGCGTGACTGTTCTGTTGACTGTGACTAATGTCTTTCTGTTGCCCACAGTAATGCCCGAGAACAGCTCTGATGAGGGCTTAGAAGTCATCTTGGCCATGGATCGACTCCTGGAGCTCTCCCCTCCAAACGCGAGCCCTAAACCCTTGGACGGCACAGTGATGACTCCATGGGACGTAGCCCTGTGCATCTCGGGAGCCTTGATCTGCTGTGAAAACGCCATCATAGTGGCGACCATCTTCTCGTCTTCATCTCTGCGAGCTCCCATGTTCCTGCTAATTGGCAGCCTGGCGTGGGCAGACTTTCTGGCCGGGGTGGGGCTGCTTTTGCACTTCCTGTCTCACCGCTGCGCGTACTCGGAAGCGCTGGAGCTGGGGAGCGTGTGTTTGCTCGTGAGCGCGCTCACGGCGTCCGTCTTCTCTCTGCTGGGCATCACGCTGGACCGCTTCCTGTCGCTTCACCGGGCCCTGACCTACGGGTCGCGCCGCACGCACACGCAAACGCTGTGCGGCCTGGCGGCGGGCTGGACGCTGGCGGTTCTTCAAGGCGCTCTACCCGCGCTGGGCTGGAACTGCTTGGGTGATGGAGACTCCTGCAGTGTCCTTCGACCGTTGACGCGGGTGCACTTGGCGACCCTCTGCGGTGGGTTTTTGTTGAGCCTGGCACTGATGCTCCAGCTAAACGCCCGAATCTGCCGGGTGGTGCTACGACATTCGCACCAAATCGCCCTTCAGAGACACACGCTGCCATCCGCGCGCACGCACACCCGACGCCGCGTGCACACTCTCGCGCTCATCCTCGCCACCTTCGCCAGTTGCTGGATACCCTTTGCCTTGTATGGGCTTCTGGGGGACGGATCCTCCCCGGCCCTGTATACGTATGCCACCCTGGTGCCAGTGACGGGAAACTCACTGCTGAACCCGCTGATCTATGCCTACAGGAACACACACATACAGAGGGTCCTGCGACAGGCCTGTTGCTGCTGTCTACCAAACACACCCAGCAAACACACACACACTCCGAGTGATGTGTGAAAGCCTCGGAAACCAATGACTTGAAGACGTTTTCCACTTTGATTCCATGGTGCCACATCGAAAGAGTTTTCCTGTCTCACGACGTCACCGTGCCAATTGCCAAGTCTCCTGCCTGACTGGCATCATCATGTGACCTGTAAAATTGTTTGCCATCATCATCGTGTGAGATTAGTGTCATTTTCTTTTACCAAGTAAAGTTACAATCAAGAAGACTGGCACGGCGGAGACATTCCTCACTGTAAATCTCGAGAGTGGTCCGCCACTCCAAACGATTTTGCGCGCGTGCCAGTCTGTCTGTCTGTCTGTCTGTGCCTCACGATCTTACGTCCTCTGAAATTCAGAGTTTACTGATGGAACCGAAATCATTTGCACTTTAAAATGAGGGTTTAGAAAATACTGTACTTTTATTTAGTTGTTAATTGTCGTAGTTCTTTTTTTAAAGAAACAAACGTCTTGTTTGCACATATGATGTATGGTTGCACAAAATGTCCAAAAGTTCCAATAAGTGTCTAAATTGTTGAGAAAAATGATTTATAATGAATAAATTGTAATTTTTGTATATATTTTTTCCGTATGTGGTTTCATTGTGGGATCAATGATGTATTTTAAACCAAACATATCCAATCTAGGAATTATTCTAATTGTTCTAAAATAAAGAATATTCTAAAGTAACTAGTTTTACTAAAATTAAACTAATATATATACACATACATACACACACACACACACACACACACACAGTACATATTGAAAATAAGTCTTCCGGAAAAATTGCTAAATCGTTTATACTTCAGGTCTAAACAAAAACTAAAAACAAAAAAAGATTGAAATGCTTCAAACTGATTACTATAAATGGCTTGTTGCTATGGCGGATGAAGCCTCGAGCAGGCACAGACGCGAAATTGGTTCGGCTATGTAGAGACGCAAATACACTTCATTCTTAAGATCTTTATTTCAGAAAATTTCAGATAAAAATTTCTTTGAACTATTTTCAACATCAAACTAAATCTCTCTGCTCTTTGATTTAAAAATAATTCAAAATAAAAAAGGCATTGAACAAGAAGCACTCGACGGAGGAAACAGAAGGCACTTACAGAGGACAGAAATGATAAAATGAAAAATGAAATGAAAAAATTATAATATTCTTACATCCACGTGCAAAAACAGCATAGAAGCTGGACGCAGGTAAAACGGCTTTTGGTCAAAGAAAACATGACTTAAAAAAAAAAAAAAAAAATCTGATTGTTATTTTAAATCGCTGTACAGACAGTCTTGAATCTCGAGCATTTCAGTGTTTTGAATTAACAGTAAAAATAATTGTGAATGTAGTTTATATAAGGCTAATTCATCAATAAATGCTACACTATTATATAAAACAGGATATGTGAAAAGCCCTTGTATAACGGTGTGCTCGTTCTCAGCTCTCATCATTTTGTGGCACTATACAGACGCATAGGAAACTTAAATACTAAATAATTCAAGATCTCATTTATATTAGACGCAACCCTTCCAGGCACACGAAGACGCCTGGCCCTTCTCGCTTAGACTCTTCTGCTGGCCTGATGAGAGGGTGATGTGAGAAAAGAAAAGACTGGAAGGAATGATTGTCAAAGAGGTGATGAATTATGGTAATGATAGCGTTAGTCGGACCACTCGTCGTCATCAAATTCAGATGAATCATCCTCCGAGTCGCTGCACTCCACGGCAATGCGGCGGGACAGGATGGCTGCCACATCGTTGCCATTGTGATCTCTCTTCTCCTGCTCCCGCTGCTCCTCCACTTTACGTAGGTTGAATCCTAGAAAGACAGATTATATCAGTAAGTTCAAACAGAAAAATCCAATAAAAAAAAATAAATACACATTTCTAGATCTTAATACTGAGAACAGATACCTTACTGTTAAAATTACTCCAATACAAGTTATAAGTCACCAATTCCAAGAAGACTTGAGTAAAAGTTGTAAAGTAACCAAATTTAAAAGAACTTGGGTAATTTACTTGAGGCTCAAAAATTCCCCAAGAAATGTGAAAAACAAGACTCTTTAATTATGGATGGTTCAACCCTAATATAGAAAGAAAATATAACGCCATACATAACACCACAATGTTTCAAAATGGCAAAGCAAAAATGGATAAAAAAAAAAAAAAAAAGGCTGTCTGAGTTGAACTCAAATGTGCAAAAACGTAAACCACTAATTCATCACCAATTCATAAATATCATCCAGTACCTTGCAGATGGCGATATCGCCTTGTCTGCTCAAGAAATTAACCGCAGTAGAAAAAGATGCCGACTTGTCGCGCACAATCGCAACGTTATAATGTAACTGTAAGTGTCTTCAAATGTTGTGTAGTAAAGTGTACAGACACTGTAGTCAAGTAGAGAGTAAAAGTTGCTTATTTTGATACTCAGGACAAGTATGAAGTAGCCAAAGATGCCTAACTTTGCAACTCCTAAATTCCACCGATGACACAACTCACCAATGAGATCAGTCAAACTGATCAATTCTCGATTATTGTCATCAGTTTTGTAACAATTTAAACACTCGTTTGCTAAATCTTGTAAACATTAGAATACGTGGCTTGGTCTTACTTTAAAACATTTTTAGAATACTCTGACTCGGTCTTACTTTAAATTCTTCTTATATTTTAATTCTTGCTAAAAATAGTAAATGATAACTTGTCTCACCTTGGCGAATAGCTGCAAGAAGGTCACTGCGACCATCAGAGACTGGAGCAGGCTGGGCTTTAGGAGCAGATGTGGCCATAGAGGGTGGTGGTCCTGGAGCCGAGGGTGGAGGCCCTGGAGGAGGAGGACCAGGAGGCGGAGGAGGCGGCGGCGGAGGTGGTGGTCCGCCAGCCATGGGGGGTGGAGGTGGAGCTGGAATACAGGAATCCATGGGTGGAGGAGGGATGCCACAGAAAGCAGGAGGAGGGGATGGTGGGGAATCAAAGCCTAGAGGAGGTGGTGGAGGCGGGATCATTCCACCAGGTGGTGGAGGAGGTGGTGGCGCCATTGGAGGTGCCACATTTGGACGGCCAGGAGGCGAAGTAGACATAGCTGGTGGAGCAGGAGGTGGATGACTGGGGCTTAAAAGACTACTTCTTTTTGGAGGCAGACCAGACTGGTTGTCGAGATACCTACAAAAAAAAAAAAAAACATCCTTAGCATCACTTGTGTTTAAGAACTGCAGGCCGTTCTGAGGATGGTGCTCACGGCATATCTGGAGGTGGTGGTGGAGGGAAGTCCTCTTGCATCGGGGGAGGAAGAGGAGAGCCAGGATCATAGCTGTAGGAGGAAGTACTTTGGTCCAAATAGCCATCATGTTGATTGTATCCAACATCTTCTCCAGAGCCGATACTGCCATTCAGAACTTCTTGGGAATTGCTGACAGAGACGCAAATGATGAGAACACCGGAATGTGCTAAAGTTAAATAGACTACAAACATTTCTTACCCCATGCCATCGTTTTTGGGAACAACAAACTCCTCGCCCATTTTTAGGCGCTCCCATTCTTCCTTACGCGTTTTGATCTTTCGCGGGTTCAAGTACCGCCGGTCAGGGTTGTCGTCTTTCTTCTTCTGCTCTCGATGAAACAAAAACAATGTTTCAGAGTGTGTTTTATTGACGATGCTTCTTCCACTTCTCACCTTGTGTTTGCGCTTCTCTTTCATAATGTCTTTGGTGTCCTGAAGCATTTTCTCCTTCCAAAGGTCGAAGAAATAAGATGGATCTGTGTAGAACTTCAGTGCCTCCTTACCATCCTCCCTTTTAATATTAGCAGAGAAATAATTGTTTAAATGTATTTAAAGCACTGGACGATGTTGTAAATAAGACATTTCTGAGTTTGCTGGTGACGTGATGCTTACCTGTAAACGCTGAGCTTGTTCAGAGGAGGAGGTTCGTTGCAGGTCAGATACGTCTCTTGAATGGGCTGTGCGAGTGATGCCCTGATAAAGAGCTGCTGATCCTGGATGTTATTAGAGCGAAAGGCTTTGCGACTGGTGATTGCCTGAAGAGACACTGAAACAGGAAATGATTGCTTAATAAATGTAGTCCAATTAGAGAAATTCCAAAAATGGACTGTTTCTCGCTTTGACGATGATTGTAAAAAGAGGATTGAAGTTTCGCCAAGAATGTTTCTCCCCGAAAAGAGACTAAGACTGGAAAATAGAATTATTTATTTTCTTATGAAAAAAGAATTACATTTTTTTTATAACTTACGTTTATATTTTTCCTTTGTCTAATATATTCATAATTCATATAAACATATTGGAAATAGGTTTCAAAGTATGGACTTCAATGCCTTCCTTTGGTCTTTTAAATAGTCTGTGTCTGTGTAAAGGTGTAGTGTTACATTTTTTTAACAATTAGAAATTGAGAAAGTTGTAAGCCTTAAAAATGTACTGTGGGTCATATATGGTTTTTCATAGATATGGGAAAAAAGGCAAACAGTTGTTGTGTAGTTAATAAACTGTAGTGATGAAAAGTTTGATAAATACATTAATTTAAAAAAATGACCAGCATGGAGAAAAAAAAAAAAAATTAAATAAATAAATAAATAATGAAAAAAAAAAAAAAACGTACCACTATAAAACCTATTAGAAACCAAAAAAAAAAAATTAAAATTTTAAAACTTAAAAAAAAAAAAACCTTTAAAAGTTCTAAAAAGTAATTTTTAAACTTTGTCTTTTACCTTCCTCCTCTTTAGGGTCTAGTTGAGTAACTTTGACTTGCAGTTTGTCCACTCTGTCTCCCAGAGTATTGACCCTGTCTGCAAACAATCTGGCCTCGTTGAACAATTCGTCGAACACGTTTGCTGCATACTTGCCTAGGATTACATTTTAGAAAACACACACACACACACACGCTTATTTATGTATGTGTGGGTGTATATTAATACAGACTTACTGAGTGAACCCAGCTGACGGATTATGTTGGCCAAACTGATGTTGGTCACACACTCCAGCTCACTCTTGATTGTATTTGGCAGTTTTTGGCGGCAGAGGTGCCGTGGTTCAATGTTTCTGGTCACCAAAGGCATGATGAGAACTATGTAGTCACAACCTTGAAAAGAGACAAAACAACAGGGAAACAAAATAGTGTAAAATGAAGTCAATATAAGAGATAAACTTCTAGAGTTTTGCACTCAAATTTTAAAGCAGAACCAAAACTGCTGCAACACTTTTTCCAGACAGGCTAAATTCTACTGTCTAGTTTCCAAAAGAATTTTCCAGTCTTTTGGGCCGGATTGATTACATACGATAATATAAAAAAGTAAACATTTATATTAACATACTAATGTCTGGCATTCCAAAACAGATAATCATTAACATAAACATTAATGATGATGTTACATTTAAAAAACATTATTTCAAAAATGTAGAAATGCCTTTTAGATGTAAAGAAACTGATTTTGTATGATTATACACACTCGAAGATTTTCATCGTAGGTGATGTTCTGCGTGTTTAAGAGAATAAAAATCCATCAAAAATGTGTTTTGTATGAGTCAGTCCAGTTCCTCAAACTATCACCGTGATTCATCTCATGATTTGCTCCGCGTATAAAACGAGCCTGCTGTTTAGTTTGTCAGCGGTTTAGTTCACATTCAATTGTATTACGTCTTTTGAATTTGAATTCACGAAGTGACGAAATAAAAGTTCAAACTTCCTGCATTATAGACAGAGTGAATTTTCAACAAAACCGGCATGATGAACTCAGATAAAACTGAGCAACTTCTACAACTGCTGTGATGGAGCCGATAAATAAACCAAATGTAAGAATACCAAATTATTTTAGTGCTTGTTTTAATTATTAAGGCCTAAACTATGCGAGTCGTCCGTAGAAAACAGGAAGTGATTAGCGCTAGCCAACAACACACCGTCACCGTAACAACACAAACACTCGAGCATTTCAAATTCTTACCTCTATAAATTCACGCACTTTTGGCTTTAAGTTGCCGATTATTTCAAACCTCCAGCCGCCTCAGCAGTACCATTCCCTGAGTTTGTTGGCGTTCATAACTTTCGAGCCGACAAAATGTCCACAACTACTGTGAGTGGCAGCAACAGAAGGGTCCAACATTTGGTAACTTTTCATTGGTCGGTGAACCTCAGGCGAAATACGCGATTGGCTGAAGCACCCGTCAATCCCAGTCCAATGGGCGGTGCTCTAAAGTGGAATCTCCGGAGCGACTCCACCCGAGTCTCTCGAAAACATCTGTTCGCGGTCGCTACATGCAGGCGAGGGTGAATCCGCATTCCTGGTCCGCGGGCCAGTCCGAACAAATCCGTAGCTTTGTGAAATTCTAAGCGGACTACCACCACAAACTTCACACTTTGTGCTTGGTTCTGAGATTTACGGGACAATTGTCGAGATCCTTAGGTCAATGAAAAACACAGGGTTTGGGTTGCTTTTTATTTACACCACATTGAAACATATGTACAGCAATGTATATAAAATATTGCACTTAATTCTGTTCGATAAATGAAACCGTAATACTTCATTATCACGGCTTTTCCATTGTGTAATTGTGCTTACAATGCCGAGACGAGTAGTTGCAGTAGAGTGATCAACCACTAGATGGCATCTCCAGTCTAAAACACTGTTCACTTACTGCAAGAAAATGCAACAGGGCAATAAAATAGTAATAACAATTATTTACAATACCCTTAAACACGTATTTCAGTGATTACACTGACTGTTTAGCAATTGTTTAGCTTTTTCTGTCTTTTTTCCGAATCCAGCTTAGTGTATACGTGCTGTACGAGGTTGGCAAATTGTGTTTCAGCACTGTATGTCCTGGGCCGTGCGCTGAATGAATGAGACAAAGTCCTGAGATGCGGAGGGCTTTCAGTACGCTGTACCAGAAACGCACGACCTCATCATCAGCTCCACCCACCTCAAACCCTGCCCACTGCAGATGAATGGTCAGGATGAGCTGATTGATCCTTTTGAGAGTTCCATCCTCAATCCAGCTCTCTAACACACGCCACTCGGCACTTTCTAGATCCATGCGGAGAACGTCCACCTGCGCACACCAACACATGAGTGGAATTGGCTCTGACAAATCTGAAATTAATATAAAATATCTGACTACAATAATATCTGATAATAAATGACTGTAATGTATAGACCTTGCTGTGGCCCAGGAAGTCCATGATGTCAGCGAGTCTGTGATGAACATTACCCATGATGCCTGATTTTGAGTTACGCTTCCAGTCTAACCAAGCTCGATGGGTCTTAATGGAAGCGTGATCTAAATCACCCAAGTTTCCTCGACCGCTCGGGTCAAACCGATGAACGTCACATCCTGCCTGGCACATGGTCCCTAGAAATGTGGCATCTTTTTCATCCAGACTGCAAAACACACAGACAATCAGACTCAGATATTCAGAGCTAAGCTGAACAATAAAAATATCTATCTATCTATCTATCTATCTATCTATCTATCTATCTATCTATCTATCTATCTATCTATCTATCTATCTATCTATCCATCCATCCATCCATCCATCCATCCATCCATCCATCCATCCATCCATCCATCCATTTGTCCATCAATCTGTCTGTATGTCTTTGTGTCTATATCTGTCCATCAAGTTTCACATTCTTTCTACTTGTTTCAGAACATTTATTTATGTTTGACAATGGTTATCATGCCTCATGCGTATTTTTTCTCAACAGTGTTCAAAATAAACTCTTCTTCTTTTCAATTAAATCACCTTGATTGTCTGTCAATTGGTCGGCCAGTCCGATAGTGTCAAAATTCACAAAAATCCTAATGTACAGAGTAATGATATTATGATATTAAGACAGAAAATATAAATTCTGTAATTACATATACATAGTGCAAATTAATATTTAATTTAAATTGTTTCAGTGGATCTGTTAACACATTAACACTCACCTGAAAGAATAAGCCACACAACCTTTAGTGTCTTTCCAGTGTGTAATGCACAAGACATCGGACTGACCAGAAGAATGTGAGGAATGATGATCATCTGCAACCCAGACCACCGAGCAGTTCATCTGCAATGGTAAAACACTTCAGTTAGCAATCAATCAATGTTTTACAACTTCTTCAGCAGGGATTTGAATTCAGATCAAAATCATAATTATGATCAGGACTGCTGAAAATCCCGAAATTATATTATTGTAATTATGCTTTTTAGAGTGACACTTGTTCAGTTCAGAATAATTTCTCAATGTATATAAACAAATTTTAAAATACAGATTAATTGAAATACATCAAATAAAACACACGGTACCTCTGTTGTGGTTATAAACTGGGTGAGACGTCGCATCTCAGCAATAAATGACGCTTTCCCTGATGCTCGTGGTTGTAGTTTCACTTTTCTATTTGTGACCTGTGGATGCAGAAACAGAAAACTTTACTTTTTCAAACGCAGTGGACATACAGAAATGTGTCTGGGCTGCGATGATTTCTCCCAGTTGTTCTACCTTAACTGTTTTTCTCCAAAAGCCCCGGGCAGGAGGAGTTTCGGCCTGTTTGGGGTCATAGAATGTGACCTTTTGCAGATACTTGTGTACAAACAAAAGAAACTTGGAAAAATAGATTCAAACCCGAGTTGTTGGAATTGGAGCTTTTATAAACCCCCGTTTGGTAACCATGGAGACAGGAGGAAGAGGGGGAATGACTCACTGTGATGAGGGAGAAGGGGGCGGACAGTCAGAAAGTGAAGGGGAATGGGGATATTTTCCTGATTGGTCATTTCTTGCTGGGATCCCCCTTTGGTTTTGCCAAGTCACCCATGTGTTTTTCACTAGCAGAGTTGCTTAAACTAGGGCCCAGGGGGACAAAGTTAGACCGCGTGACCATTGAAAAAAGAAACATCGATCCCCATGATCCTCTTGTTTCCCAGCCTCTTTGGTCACGTGGTTTATTGGTTTCAGCTGTTTCCTAAACTTTTTTTCATATTCTGAATTATTGAATGATTCCATCTGGTGCTGTGTTCATAGGTTCATATTATACATATAAAATATCATACATATTGATTATACGTATAATAAATTATTTACACAAATATAAAACATAAATAAATATATATATATTAATATAAAATAAAGGTATAGAACCACAGCGACTGTTTTGAAACCGTTTGAAATAGCGGAAATGGAAAGCTATAAATAATTTGTGCACTTTTATGTTATAACAGTCATTTTAAAGGTAATTTCTCATTTAAAAAACTGACAGTTGAACGTTGTTTTACTCTGAACTAAACGTCTTCAAGCATTTTCCGTGAATTTAGGCGTAAATAATCGTTGACTTTCAGATGTTTGCCTACACGTGGCCTCTGACCTTTTTCAAACTTCTGACAAGCAACAGAAAATACTTACCTGCCGTGGGTCGACCTCGTTCTCGTCTTCATAGCCCGGTGGTCCCAAATCGCCCCGGTTCCAGAGCCCCAGTCGCCCGTCTCGCTGGTTCTTTCTGCCGCTGACCTCAGACGAACGCGACCCGTCACTCTTCTCTATGCTAATGACGATAAACGCAGGCTCGTCCCCGCGGCCGCTGCTGAAAGTGCGCGTGACCGTCAGACTGACCAGCAGTTGGATGATTAAAAGCATCGACAGAAGCAGGATAAACATTCGGCTGGAGATGCCCCGCAGTTTAGTAGCTTTCCAGACGGCCATAGTTTCGCTCTGGTGGCTTGAAGTGACCTGTGAGAGCGCTAAGACCAGACATGAAGGTTTGGCGCCAGCGTGACGCTCTGGCTTCAGGGCATGGAGATCGAGAAGTCACAGCCGGACCACAAAAGAGTAAGTGCTGGTGTGTTTGGAGGGGAGGAGAGGGTCCAACAATGTCTCAGGAGGGGGACAATTTAATAAAGAGCCAGATTACATCGGGTGCTGCGGGGGTTTTACTTACAACACATACGGTAAATAAAATGTTTGTCCAAACTATTATACACAAGTTTTGAGCATATCTTACTATCTATCGGCAATATGTTAATGAAGTGTATGGAAATACAATTACATACACAGTACACATTAGGGTGTGTGTATGTTCATATACAGTACATGGATGTTTTTTTATATACATATATACCTGTATGTGTTGAAACCTTCATGTATATACTCTAAATGAAATTGTATAAATTTACAAAATAATCTTTTCATTCAAATTTCCCATTCAACAGACCTCATTGCAGAAGTTTTCTAAATGTCCATTAGGACAATGTGTATTCATATTTGATATAATAACATAAACCAAATACATATTCACTTCACATTCCAGCAAAAAAGTGTTGTTTCCTATTATAACGTCCAGTCTCGTTTGAAATTCTTAATCTGTGCTGCATACCACGGAAAACAGCGGAACAGGACTAAAATAATTCAGACAATTTGGATATGTAGTTAGAATGAGCCATTGCATTAAACCAGATCAACACAAAAGATAACTTATCAAACAATAATTTATAATTTAAATAATGCATATGGCTCTGATCTTGAACCTGTAAAATATTTGAAAACGATATTTCACAAACATCTCCTTCCGCCAATCATAAGGGACCCTCTTCACGTCACCCAAACCACAGAGCAGACGCAAATTAAAATGAAACAGAATGTGTATTTAAATACTTTCACCTCAGGTACATTATATGGAACAGACAGATACATTATTTCATCACAAAAATCACTGTACAACACAGTGGACCACATGAAATACAGGGGGGTGGAAAAACAAAACGAGGAGGAGAAAAACACATCATCCCCACCCTGAGTTTCAGGCCACCACATCCAGGGTGAAAAGTGAACAAGCATCTCGACAAAAACAGAATCTTTCAAGGGCCTTTTCTGTCCTCCTGTAAAAACACACACAAATGAAAAAAGCTGGAGACCGGGCACAAGGTGACCATGCTGCAGATGCAGAGCGACGGCTGGAAAGATTCAGTTTTGACACATTCTCGTAGACCTAGACCAGGCCACAGGTAAATAAAAAAAAAAAAACGTTAACTAAACTTGCACAATCCCAAGTTGAGCATTTTAATGCCACTTTAAAAACAGGCATTTTGACTCGTGTCCTTACAGCAGCTCTGGAACAATTGCTCAGCGTGCTTGCCTTAAAATAAGTCTCTTTAAACAGGGCTTTTCTGTTTTTTTTTTTGAAGCGGCAAGCTCATCTGCAGCTGTAACTGTTAGTGAAGCGTATGTACAAATGCTGTTAGAAAACCTCGAAAAAGGGCGGAGCTTGTGCAGTCACCGTTTCGGGATGCTGAAGCAAGTGGACTTGTGGGGATTAAGTCACCTCAGTGACCATCAAATACAGGACGAGATTTGAAACAGACAAGAAAAGAGGGAACACGATCAGGCGGATGGAAAAAAAAACATCTATAAAAGACAATCACATTGGCTTAGTTTTTGGGCATCACTGAAAAGTGGGGAATGTGTGAATCACAATTGCACAGTCAAACTCTGTAAAGGAAAGGAACAACACGTTCCCTGCGTAAAAAAAAAAAAAAGAAAGCGGTATTCTTAGTGATCTAGCAGTGTCCATTCTTTTTTCTTTACTTTTTTTCTTTTTTAACAAAGTCCCTATCCCAAGCTGCGCAGAAATGTTAGTTTGTCAGAATACCTTTTTTCATAAGTGCATTTGCAAGTCAGGGTATAAGAATATATGCAACTATGCAAGAGCAATAAGCATAGCGTACATTTGTGTTAGTGTGTTTTCTGTGCGTGTCTGTCCATGCGTATGAATCTGGATCTTGATTGTCACTGCTGGAGAAGTCTTTATTCTGTCCACAGCTCCTTAGTGTCGTTTCTTCCAAAACATTTTTTTAAGAAAAGTTTACAAATATGAAAAGTAAATTGTCCATTTCATCTGTTAAAAGAAAGAAAAACATACCAGGCTTAGAAATCCATACATAATTTGCATATTTAGTGACACAATTTGCATATTCAGTGTTAATAATTTACAGAAGCAGTAAATAGGCACAAACACACAGTACACACATGTTTGTGCTGCCATGAAATACGAAGCACGTAAATAGTGCAATCATTCATATGGATTTTTGGTATCTCGTACCTCTTCGGCTGTGATTCATCTACAGGCTGGTCACGGTGAAGCCTTCATCACTGGGCTGGTCCAGAAGCTGGCAGAGCACCCCTCCTCGGGATGTGTGGGGTGCATAACGGTTTCCAACAGATGCATAGCTGTCCAAATTACCATGGTAGCCCATCTCTTCATGCTGAGGGGAAGAGTCAAGAGCACCACTCACGCAGGTATTTGACATTGATGGTCCTCTGTGTAAAGGAGAAGGGTATGATGAATGGGAGGAAACTCTCATTCCAGAAACCATCAATGGCATTTCTCGCTTCTGAGGAGGCAAGGTGACTGCTGGTGGCCGCTGATCTTCATAGCGTTGGGGGCTGCTGGTGACACTTCCACCTTGTGCATACCAACAGGGAGAGCCACTGTAACTAGGGGAGTCATATTGGGGAAACTGGTCTTTTGAGACCCGGTGTGGACTCATGGAAGAACCACACTGCGGCAAAAGACGAGGGGTTGGGCTAAATGTCCTGGCAGCGTGCCCGTAAGTCTGTGAGGAAGGACCAGATTTAGAGTACTGCTTCAGAGCATCTGACTGATTTGATAAACTAGGGGACACAGAGGCAGAATCAGGAGGATAGACAGGAGCAAATCTCTCGTCTGAGGAAGGGGTAGACGTATGGACAGAATAGGGTGAAGGGAATTCACAGGATTCCGGCGCATGGCTCAGGGGAGAAAGGCTACTGCTATCTCCACTGTAGTAGTCCAGCGCATCCAGGAACACAGCCCCCGAGCTCATCTGCCCTGACCCCGAAGAGCCTGACTGCTTTTGGGTTTTAGTTTTTTGCTGCAGGGGGCGCTCTCTTTGACATGGGGAGAATCCTCCTCGGCCCCTGGTTCCCCTAGGCGGTCTTCCACCTGTTGCACTGCGTTTTGGCCCTCCGCTTTGCATGGGAGGGCTGGCAGGTGATCCTGGGGGTAGAGCACAGGCCTCTTTGTCATTTTGAGCATCTGACTTTTTCCTTCGCCCACGCCCTGGTTTTGCCCCCCCTTGAAACAGTACATTCTGACTCCAGTTGTAAGAAGGTCCTGCTGAATTCTCATTCCAGTCAAGCATTAGTTTCTCCAGGCTTGAAAGGCTAGACTGACCCTCAGGCATAGGAACATCCCTTGGGCGAAAAACTCCCCCCATCATACCCATCCCCCCGCCACCGGTGTGAGAAGAGTCTGAGGAGGATTCGGAAAGAGTTTCAGGGCAAGGACGTTGCTTAGCTTTCTGGGGTGTGTAGTTCGAAATGTCTAGAATGTCTTTGGATTCTGAACCAGTTCCAGCGACCCCATATTCAGAGTACCCATGAAACTGATTACTACCAAATGCATCAGCACCCCAGTTATTAGCCCCTTGTCTGTATCCCCACTGAGCTGTGGAAGCGTATTGTCTGCAACCCTCAGGTGGAGAGGAGGATGAGGAGTAAGGACTAGACTTTGACATTGACATATAACTTCCACCTGGTGAAGTTGGCCCAGTGTCCCCTCGCTGTATGTGAGAATGGTGTGAGCCTGGATATCCACTGAAATTACGTTTAGCTGAACCCTGGTAGTTGGCATAACTCATCTGACAGTGTGCAGAAGGAACAGAGGGTGTTTTTGAACCATAGGTAAAGCTACAGTCACTAGGTCTTTGCTGCTGCTGCTGCTGCTGTTGTTGTTGTTGAGGGAGAGGGTAAATGCTTCCTCCTTGTGGAATGCCAGCACTGTAACTAGGTGGATATTGAGGAAAGCCTCCTGATGGATGCGGAGAACTTGGCGAACGAGAAAGCAAAAGAGCGGGAGATTTGGGAAAAGAAGGAGTGGGGGAAGTCTGTGAAACGCTATATGAATAAGAGGATTTATTTGCAGAGCTACCTTGAGTTTGAGGTGAGGGTATCTGTGCCCCCTCTGCAAGACAGGCTGCACCTTTAGGACTTCTTTTGGGAAAAGCAGGAGACCAGCGATGTGCCGCACCAGGGCTTCCACCTTCATACGCAGGAGTAAGCTTACGGCCTTCCTGTCGTCCAGCGGGACTGGATATAGAGATGTCTAGCAGGTCAGAGGAGTCATCAGAGTCAAGCAGGGAGCGGAAATATCCTGCAAACAATCCCTGAGACTCTTCCCCGCTGCCCACCCTTCTCATACCGTGACTTGAGTACTGTCCACCTTTTCCAGACTCACTAGTTTGGAAATTGCCACGAGGGGAACACGGGCTCGGATAATTACATACTTTCTCTGAAAAACCTCTCTCTCCTTTTCCTATCCAGCCCAAGTTTTCATTTTGCCAGTCTTGATCAAGAACATCAGGCCCATTTTTCATTTCACCATTCTTACGTGAACGTCGCTTTTTAACTTTCTCGCCGGGTTCGCCGTCCCGTAATGCTGCCCTTGATAGTCCCCCTGCAACACCTTTGCCTCTTTTCCGAGGAGCTCCTGGCTCAGATGAAGGGATTTTGCGTTTTTTTCCAATAGTTTCAAAGAAATCACTGAACGACCGTTTGAATGAATCGGAGGATCCAGCTGCAGCTCCTCCCCTGCCCCCCATGCAGCCTGCACGACCTCCTCTCCTGCGAAATCCTGTGAGGCGGTGCAAAAGAGTAGAAAGGGATGGGTTCTCTGGTGGTATGTGAAAGGTCTCAGGTTCGGTTGGGGTCCAGCAGCGGGGAGGGGAACAACGGCCTGTGCTGGGAGGTTGCCTGTTCAAGAATGCCAGTTTGGAGAGAACGTCGGCATATTCGACTTTAACGTCATTGGTGTCATTAACATATGATGGCTGTGGAGAAGGCAGCTTAACTGTCCGACGCCTCCTAATCTTTTTGGGTTCTGCAGCACTGGCTGCTCCTACTCTGGTTTCATGCAAATCTGGCTGTCCTGGCAATGCCTGTTTAGGAGGCCGTCCTCTTCGTCGCTTCAAGATGACGGGAAGCTCACCTGGTGGAAACATCACCATCACGCTCTTTCCGTTATTTTTCATGCGAAGGAGAGCGGTGGGTTCTCGAGCAACATTAGCCCCGGGCTCACTGCCTACACTTCCCTCATGCCCTTCAGTCGCGACCCCCTCCCCACGAGGTCCAGTAGCGACTGGCTCCAGGGAGGAAATCTTGTAGCTTTTTTGTCGTCTACTCATATGAACGGGTATCCTGGCTACCTTCACGACAATCCTTCTCACCCCCGAGTAACGTCTTTGGCGCTTCCCTCGTGCTGAGTGATGAGACGTTGTGTTTTTTACTTCTGATGGTTTAATGGCGTGATTGGATGTAACGCCTCCTTTTGAAGCAGATGATGTCTCAAAATACGAAGGAGGAGTACACGCCTCTGAAGAAGGCTCCTCGATCAGCCGCAAGTCCTCCGTACTCCAGACTTTACTCACCTCCTCTTCATTGTTTTGGTCTTGATCTTTTTTAAAAACTTCTTCGGCAGCTCTCCGCAATCTGGATGATTTTCGAAGATGGCAGGGGAAACGTGGTCGACCGGAGCTGCGGAGGGTGTATTTCCTCTCTGCTTCGACGGAGGTCATGACAGTGGCTTGGCCTGTTATTTGAATTTGGTCTAGGTTGGAGGTGCGATCCATTACCGCCTGAGGTGTTGAATTGTGTTCTGTTTCTTCTTTTAGCGAGGTGGAAGAGTTGTACTCAGGCTGTGCCGTGTTCTTAAGGGGAAGGGTGGTGTTTAACAAAGGGGCCGACTGGATATGGAAACTGTGTGACTCAGTCTTTGGAGTAATTGACAAGTCCTCTGGAATAAGGGAGGGGTCAAATTCGGGTCCAGAGGGTTCAGTGTCTATAGGTGGGCACATGCTTTTTTGTGTTAGCATGTTTGTGTCCATCCACATCAATGCATCCATTGGAATTTGTGTGTGAGGATGTGTGCTTTGCTGTGTGAGAGAGTGTATCTGCTGCTGCGATTGTGGGTTTAAGTGAATGTCCATTTCTTCATTTGTATGCATTTGGTCTGCAAACACTGCATGCCTACGTCTCCTCGCCCTGTGTCTAAGCTGGTCTTCATGGTTCACTAAACCATTAGCCATAGAATGTGGGGAATAATAGCTGTAATGTAGCTGAGTGGCTGTGTTGAAATCTATGGGTCCTGCAGATGTATTCCCAGGTTCTTCATTCCTCTCCAGAGACGGGGTGCCTTTAGCATCACTGCTCTCCTTGTCGGCCGAAGGCTCACAAGTAAAACGAACACCTCCAGAGCGCAGGCGATCTGACAGACGGCTCATTCCTGACCAAATTGGAGGAATGGATTCTGGTAGCAATGGATGAAAATATCTTGACCGTTGTGTGAGACGTCCACCCCCCAGGAGGGGAGTTTGAGCAGACTCTTTTGTTTTCAACTGGTTTTTGACCAGAATGAGATAAACCATCAAGTTTCACATAGTCTTAGGTTCCAAGTTTACAATAGAAGATAGACCAGGTCCAGAGGTTTTTCGAAAAGAAAGAGAGAGAGAGACAACGAATAAAATTTAAACAGCATGAAGAAACCCATCTTATAAATTGTTAAAATTCCATTGAAATACCTGCTGTTGTTCTTACCATGTCTACTGCTGTGGCCATGCTTTGTGTTATCCCTGTGGGCGAAAGGACACTTGTCACTATGGTGATACAGTTAGAGAACAGTGGTAACCATGGCAATAGAATATGAGTGGAACTGTAACCATGGAAACATAGTTTCCTTTTCAACAGATTGCAGGCCTCACTACGGCAATACAAGGTACAATGTATCATACTTGACAAGCCGGTGATTTGCTAATTGAAAGCATTTGAAATAAAAGCTAATAATTATATAAGAGGGAAATAAAGCTTTGGACACACGTTTTATTTGAACAGCAAAAATCTACACAGTTAAGAAGAACTGTGGCGTTTAGATTGACATATGTTCTTGTGTCCGTCATTGACATATCTATCCATTTTCTAAGCCACTGCATTATTTTATAGTCACCTTGTTGGGACATAAAACATGCACATTCATAAAAAATGATGGTAAATTTACAGTGTCCAATTAACTTATCACGCGTTTATGGACCGTGAGAAAAAACGAGTGAGCAAAAGAAACACTGAGAAGACCATTAACACCACAGAGAAAAAGCTCAGAGCTCAATATCAGGTCCATGTTCCTGTAAAGGTGATACCCACTGTGGCACATCATTTACTAAAATAGAATATTGATGCTTTCATCCAAAGTATGGAGGCTTTTCAAAACAAAAGTTTTTAGATGCTTTAATTCAAATGCGACATTATCAGCTCATCAATGACCTAACGTCATGCTTTCCCTGGAAATTGACCCAACAACCTTGAAATCGCCACACTCAACCCATTGAGATAATAAAATATAGCAGTTATTGTTTAAATATGATATTGGTTCAAATCTACAACTAAAACTGCACGGGAAGGGCTAGACGTTGACCTCGCCATGCACAGGCTGACGTACCTTAAAGCTGATATGTAACATGCCAGCAGGGGGCAGCAGAGGGGCGAGCACAGGGGAGTCGAGGGCTGGAAGCTTCTGCACAAAACAATACACGGAGAAATGTATGCAATTAAACTGAAATCAACAGAACGTAAACAGAATATATATATATATATAT
>SOMO01000028.1:721648-745439 GCA_028128575.1 Paedocypris carbunculus | reverse complement strand
ACTGATTTTCTCCTTCCTCTCCTATCTCACCACAGTGCCCCTCCTCTTCCCGAACCATCTCTCACTTTCTGCTACATCTGTCTCTCTCACTCACTCCTTCTGCACTGTGTAATCTCACTCGCTCTCCTCTCTGTCTCTGGCAGAGGAAGTGTGTGTTCCCCAGGGGGAGCAGGGCTCATTAACTTCCAGCAGACAGAGCGAGAGAGCGAGAGAAAGAGAGAGAGAGAGAGAGAGAGAGGGCATGAGGGAGAGAGAGAATATACAAGAAAGCGAGAGAGATGCAGAGAGAGTGAGCAAGGGAGAGAGAAAGAAAAAGGAAAGAGAGAGAGAGAGAGCAAGGGAGAAACAGTATGTGAGAGAAAGCAAGACAGGGGGAGAGAAAGATAGAAAGAAAGATGGATAGGTAAAGAGGAAGACAGATTAGGCAGGGAGAGTATACCAAAGAGAGAGAGTGGCGACAGGCAAGGAGGAAGAAGAAGGGCATGATGGGAAGAGATGGTATACACAACTCCTGAGAAAGCAAAATGAGAGAATGACAGGTAAAGAGGAAGAGATAGAAAGAGAATGAGAGAAACAGGTAAGGAGAAAAAGGAAAAAAAATGTAAACAGAGCATGAAAGAAGAAGAGGGGAGGGTGAAGAGTAAGAGAGAGGGATGGGTAAAGAGAAAGAGAGACAAATAGGTGAGAAAGGTGAGAAAGAGAGGGATAGGTAAAATGGTAAAGGAAGAGAGATAAATAGGCAAAAAATACAAGAAAGGGAGAGAAGTAGAGAGAAGGATAGGTAGAGGATGACATAAAACAGAAAAACAGAGAGAGAAAGGTAAAGAGGAAGAGAAAGCTGGTAGAGGAAAATAAAGTTTGTGACAGAGAGTGGGGGTGAGAGAGAGAGAGAGAGAGAGAGAGAGAGAGAGAGAGAGAGAGAGAGTGGAGAACAAGAAAGGCATACGTATAATTGTGTGTGTGAAACTAAAGAGTTTTATGTACCACCTTCCAGTTAAAGCCATTACTAAAGAAACACACTCCAGAAATATAGTCAAAGAGTAAAACACGCACACTTACAGGCAAATTACTGTAATTTACAGTATTTATGAAACAAACGAAAACTCACAAACGTAAGTAAACACACCAGACTGTTCTCAGAACTCGGCTCCTAGAATATAAAATGTTACCACATCGTTTCTAAATAATAATATTTGAATTTTACATTTGCAAATATAACTTTTTAAACCACAATGTTATTCACACCTCAATCAGCAGAAACTACATCAGTGAACAAGTACAGAAAGTCTCAGAATTCCGGCAGAACGTTTCACGCACAAGCCCGGGTCACGACTAGAAGCGGATATTTTATTTTGTGCACGTTGTTCAATTAAAGCCTTTGTGTTTTTTCATCACAACAGGTATTTCAAGCCTATCATTAAAACACCATGAGCGGTGCTGAACGGCCGACGATGATGCACGGAATAAAAAACTCAGACTTACCTTAGACTCAGACTCTTTCAGTCATTTCTCGTCTCTTTCACTCAAACGCCATGTTTCCATGGTAATCTTGAGCCAGGCAGTTTCTTACCTGCAAGACGGTGGGAGAAAGAGTGAGTGAGTGACAGAGAGAGAGTGTGTGTGTGAGCGAGTGAGTGAGTGAGTAAACGAGAGAGTAAGAGAGTTCGTGGCACAAAGAGAAAATGACAAGTAAAACGAATTAGCTACAATCTGAATTGCACATTTAAAATTAACCTTGTAAATTGTGAATTGTACATTAAAAGTAAAGTAAAAATTTAAAGTAACATTGAAGTGCCCAGGTAAGTGCACATCAAAATTACATTAAAATTTGCATTTAAAATGTACATTAAAATCCAATAAATCACGCCAGTTCAACGATGAGTGAACTGCTCTCATCATTCGTGAAGCCCGCTCGAGATGATCACACGCAGCATCACACACACCGTGATGATCGGCTTGTGAAACCTCTAGACGAGTTTTGACACTGCCAAGTTAAAAGCAAGTCATTTCCTGTGGATGTCGAGGGTTTGGCTGCATGTGATGTGATGTTTGTACACCTCTGACGATGTGATGTTGCATTACTGCCTCTGTTCTTTTCTTCTTTATTTTCTCTCTCTCTCTCTCCCCGATCTCTTTCCCGCTCACTCTTTAATTATTGAGCTGTTTCGGTCTCTTGTTAGAGTTGGCTCGTTACTGAGAGACACAGAAACCAGCCAGGTACACACACACACTCACACACACACACACACANCACACACACACACACACACACACACACACACACACACACACACACACACACAGAGTTCCTGATAAACTTCTAAAATGCCTCCCTATTTCCTCCCCAGACCAAAGAGGAATAAATCTGTGCATGGAAAAAACAAAGTGTGCTGTACGTGTGGTGAACTCCTAGCGGATGAGCTCTGGCCAAGGTCAGGTTCAGCCAATGCCATGTCTCTCCATTCTGCCAATCAGGGGATTCCAGCTGTTGTGGGAACACAAGCATCTTTTCCAGAAGAACGGTTGCCATGGAAACCAGAGCTTTAAGTCTGGTCCATTTCTGACACGTGAACGCAGCTTCACACCTCCAAACCCGTAATCCACGACTAACTAGCGAACTGTGGATCGCATAGGATTACGACCCTATCGTTTTAAAAAGCACGTTTCCGGTTATGCCGAGCATCCGTGTTGCCACCATGTGCGTGTTTGGGGCAGAGCAGCCCACGCGTTTCCTTACGCTCCCGTCGTGAGTGATCGCTCCTTTCACAATATAAACATCTGTGCGCCTCCTGCACGCGCACAGCCAGTGCCCGCGCTCCTACTCCTGCTCCTGCGCTTGCGCCGCACTGCAATGCTCAACGCCGGTTTAAAAGCCATACAGAGACATGCAACAACAATCTATAAACGCGTTACAAGCAGCACAAAGAAATCTGATTTTAAAAAACATAGATCGACTTTTTCCATGAAATATAGACTGAAGTGAAGATTCTTTTTATATCGCTTTACATGCCGCCACATTGGTTACGCGGTGTGTTGTATCGATCTCGTTTGAGCGTTTCGTCAATGTCAAAAGCGTCACGTTGAGTCACGTCGAATCGGAGAGGAGGGGGGGGGCAGAGTAATTAGCCGGACTAATGAAATGTGCAGTCATTCGCGAGCTCGAGGCTGCTGTCATCTCTCCATTATAATCTCCCGCGCGTCAGACGCTCACACACGCTGTCAGTCATCATCCTCTTCTAATCACCCATCAGTATTCCACAGATAACGGTGCGCCCGGCACAGACGCGCGCGAGGCGGCTACAGTCCTTTCATCAGACCCGAAAACAAAATCTAGTTTCTCCCACTGAAACGACCCCAAATGACATGACGCTGTTGATCTCGCACTGCATCAAACATCGGACGCGTAGTACACACACACAGCGCGGCGTGATCTATGTGTTTGTGTGCACGCGCTCGCGACCTATCGCGCGCTCCATGAATGGCAGCGACGAGGTTAATAAAAATTCCTTCAATAGAAAACACAAACCCTCGCGAAATGCGCCGCGGCGCTGGGGAAGACTATGCAAATGTGGTCTGTGAAGCCAGACGCGCGCGCACTCGCTCGCTCACTCACCGGGAGGCGCCGCGCTCCTCTGGCCGCTGCAGCTGTGGTCGCCGCCGCGCCGCTCACGCGCTCATCACGGAGCGCTCGGTGACATGCAACATCCCGCAAGAAGGTGTCTGCGCGAGACCGAAGCTGCGTGGAGATGTTAACGGAAGCTCATCCCGCTCCTTCTCTGACACGCGACGCCAAACATGCAGTTTTGCATCTGGTTAAAAAAAAAGAAAAAAGAAAAACGGTTCAAAAATCTTATGAAGGTGAAGACGGGAAAACTCGCGTTGTGTTGTCAGCACCTCGGACGCAGCTGGAATGGTGTGATAAACTAGCGCGGCTTGACACCGGAGCGCCCGGGGAAAGAGCAAGTGCGAGAAATTAGAATGAGCGCCGTTCTGCGCCGATTCTCGCCCTCTGCAAACCAACTCAGAGGAATCTAGTCAGAGACGCTGTAGACGTGCCTTGTTGACTGGGGCATCCGGGCCTCCGTAGATTCTTGTGTCTGGAATTTTTCTCTTGCGGTGGAGGATTCTGGGTAGTGAAGTTTCTTTTTTCTCCATGCATTCTTATAGTCAGTGCATTATTTATTGGATCCAGCGAGTGACTGTAAAATTAGCTGTCAAACCATTCCATGTTGTATAATAAACGAGACGTTTTTAAAAACAAATTATTTTTAAATTTTATAAAATGTAATACTATTTATTAAAACAAATAAAACATTTTAATTAATACCTGCGTGTTGAGTAACGATTCATGACTATTTGTTAGATTCTAATTGTTTAATGCTCATATTAACCTAAACAAAGAATATTGTTATTCTATTATGTAGCAAATAATTTTAGTGAAAGATGTTTGAACACAGACGTTGCGTAATAGATAAGATTGCCTTCATTTGATTGGTCTGTTTGGTACTAGTGATAATACATTATTTTAAATAATCTGATCTAAAGCCAACAACAGCAATAACCGTTTAAATATTTAAAATAATATTGTATTTAAAATCAGTGCTCGGGTCATTTTTTTCTTTTTAGAACACGCCAGGACTGCAGAGGAACACAGAATTCTCTTTGCAGATGCAAAGCGTGTTTAATTTTAAACAGTGAAACCAAATGTGCAGGAGGAACAGGGAGTTTTCTCGGTGCAAGTACTGAACGTACCATCATGACTACAAACCCCAGCAGGATAATTAATAAACCAACACGGCATACATACTAAAAGCCTGGGCTCTTACAGGACTCTGCTGCTCTCTTGTGGACAACATCAGTAAGGACTCCAACATCCTCGTGATGCATTTAAATTGAACTTTGAGGCACTGGATTAAATCTGGATGAGTATTTTGTAACCGCAAACAGTGCGAATTGACATAAAAATGTATTTCCAATTAAATTTATTTGTTTATCACTGTAAGCTTGATGTAAAAGAATGGCACAAACAACACAAAAAACAAGGCACAAAAAGGCAAAAAACTGTGTATAATTGTAAGCTTTTTGCAATCAACAGCAATAACAAAACTATATGAAAATACACAAAAAAAAAAACTTTGGTGTAGAAATAAAATGAACTAAAGGAGTTTGATACGGAAATAGATTTAGACAAGTGAATAGAAAACAAAGAAAATACATTTATCTTAAAAAATTTGGTCATCAATCATTTTAGTTCCAAGATCTTTTTGCCCTGTAATATCAGTGTTGAAACTGGCTCGTGTCCAACCACATTTATATTCTGTGAAATCATCTTCTAGGACTTTGTAGATTCTGCAGAAGAATTCCACAAAACCTCTGACGAAAACAACTCCAATCGGAGCTTGATAATGAAGTTCACAAGCAACATAATATTCAATTCTAAAGGTCAAATTTCCACAAAAAAAAAGCAGAAGTGAAACTGTATTTTTCAAGCACGCCACATTTGACCTAAAATAAAGGTCTATACATGAAGCGAAGAGAATCTTCCGGTCTGAGCTGTGTGCTAAAGTTCTTGCGCTGGAGACCATTGAGAAGCTCCTACAGCAGGACTAAAGGTCCCTGTGTGTTGCAAATGGAGGTGCTGAGAAGTTGTATGTTTGTGCATCACAGGTTTTCTCCAGGCTGGTACTGGGGTTCAGTGGCAGTAAAGTAGTCCTCCAGGAAGCTCTGCAGGTACTCGAAGGTGTGTCTCTCGTCGGGTTCCTTCCTCCAGCACTGCAGCATCAGCTCGTGCAGAGACGCCGGGCAGCCCTGCGGACACGGCATCCGATACCCGCGCTCCACTTGCTCCAAAACCTCCCTGTTGTTCATTCCTAAACACCAGTGGGTGAAGTACTTCAGTAAATGGACTTCATTATTTTGTATTTTTAGCTACTTTGTACTTGTACTGAGTATCAAAAATATAAGCAACGTTTACTCTCTATTTGACTATATTTGTGATTGAGTCTGTACTCTTTACTCCACTATTGAATGGACACTTACCGCTACTTGTTACATTGTGATTGTGCGCGACAAGTCGGCATCTTTTTCTACTGCAATTAATTTCTTAGGTGGACAAGGCGATATCGCCATCTTCAGGGTACTGAATGCTATTTATCAGCTAAATCACGTGAACGTGAATTAGCTGTTGCACTTTTTTGCAGATTTGAGTTTGACTGAGACTGAATTTTTGTTCTTTTTTAATCTATATCTATTATGCTCTGGTATTTTGAAACACTTGTTAAAAGTTAACTTCTATATTAAGAAATAAATAATAATAAAAAGTTTTTCTAATAAAGGGTCTTGTTTTTCACATTTCTTGGTGTTTTTTGAGCCTATTTTCAGTACGAGTAATATACACAAGTTCAATAATAAAGTACTTAACAGTAAGGTACTTTTGCTGAAGTATGGTTTTCAGCTACTCTTTACACCTCTGCTAAACATGGAGAACACACTTGGCGGTTGCGGTGGGATCGGCTGCAGGGTTCGGTACCTGGGTAAGGGACTCTGCCTTTGGTGATGAGCTCCGTCAGCAGGATTCCGAAAGACCACACGTCCGACTTGATGGTGAACTTCCCGTAAAGCGCCGCCTCCGGTGCCGTCCACTTTATCGGGAACTTTGCTCCTGCGAAGAAACAGCAGGTGACCTCTGAACCTTGAGGTCTACTGATCGAGAAGCTTAAGAAATGGCTGACCTTGTCTCGCCGTGTATTCGTTGTCCTCAATGAGTCTGGCCAGTCCGAAATCCGCAATTTTACACACCAGACCGTCTCCTACCAGGATATTGGCAGCTCGTAGATCTCGGTGGATGTAGTTCATCCTTTCGATGTAGGCCATGCCTGCAGCAATCTAGGGAAACAGGTAGGGAAGTTATTAGTTGGAAGAAAACGTATTCAAAAGAAATGTTGCTTTTTTAGTGTTTTACCTGAGCCGCCATGTCCACAAGTTGGGGCAGTTTCAAATTTCTCCCATCTCCATCTTTCAAAAAGTCCAAGAGACTTCCTAAAACCACAGATTTGAGTAGTTTAGGCATATAAACAATTATTGTGTGGCTATTATATGTTCTGATGTTTAGTTTCGTTAAAAATTGTATTTGTCAGTGTTCTAAATGGGAAAAACGGAGGAAACCCATGCAAGCATGGGGAGAACAGTCGAAGGATTGATACCGGGCTTGAACTTGAACTTCATACTGCCTACTGCTCACTGTGTTTTCACAATTTTGAAATTACACATCCATTTAATAGTACTTTTTATAAACGTACAAATAAATAAATAAAAAAATGAAAAAAAAAAAATACAATTTAAATAGTATATATATTAGATTTTTTTTCTTCATGAAAAAAGAACTGTATCAACATATACAGATACATATACAGATACAACATCCTGTTATAACAATGTAAATTTCTCATTTGTGGGACAAATCAAGGTTTTCTTTCTGTCTGTCTGTCTATTTATCCATCCATCTAAGTTACATGGGGTAAAACGTGGTGTAATAAATCTGCATAAACCAAGCAGACGTGATCTACCTTGACTCATAAACTCGGTGATGATATAGATGGGCTCCTCGGACACCACGGCGTACAACTGCACCAGCTTATCGTGCCGGAGTCTCTTCATGATCTGGGCTTCGTCCAAAAAGGCCTCTGGCGACATGGTGCCCGGCTTTAAGGTCTTCACCGCCACTTTAGTCGTGCCATTCCACATTCCTACACAAGGAAGTGCTTTCAAAACAGTTGGATGGAGCGTCGAGCAAAGCAGGGGATGTGAGAAGGAGAGCGAGTTGAAACACAGGAAGAGCTCGTTGGGATTTCTGCCAGACACCGAAGCAACAGGAAGCTGGGAAAACTGAGCTCGAGACTTTCATGGCAGGTTTGCAGAGCATGTTCACAACCGCTAAAGGCTCGGGCGTTTAGCTGATGTGGTGCTTTTGCGGATTAGCGGATCCTCGGACTGGACGTGGACTGATGCTTAGCGAAGCAGGGCAAAATGTGCCATTGGATCTTTTTTTTTTGCAATTTGGGCAATCAGCGCGATGAAAATCCCACCCAGGGACTTCTTTCCACTCCATCAATGCCAATCAACGCTGCGATGTGAATGGAAAGATGCCAGTAAGCCACCATGTCCCCTGGGAACACTTAGCATAGCATTTGCGGACGCTAGCGTGTACCAGAACCCGGGATTGACCCTCTCACCCATCCAGACGTCGCCAAAACAACCCTGACCCAACTTCTTGTTTAGCTTCAGTGTTTCCCGGGCGACCTCCCAGGCGTCTCGGCCTAAACCCATGGTTTGCGGCGTGGTGTTTTTGCAGGCTACGGTCAGGTAGCAACATAAACCATCATTACTACCTGTTGGGAATGTTAGGGAAGAGAAAGGGTGGAACAGAAAGTCATGCAGTGTTAGAATGAACAGAAAAAGACAACAAAACCGCACATTCTTTCATTTTCCCTGCGGAAGACCATTAACTTGACATTATAGCGCCTTGCAAAACCATCCGCCTGTGTTTTTTGGGACAATGACTAAAGTTCGACATTTTTGGACCATTTTCTGTCAAAAATGTGCTCAAAATTCAAATTTCTAATGTTTCTAATGTTCTGAGCCATTAGAAACATTAAAACTCGAAAAAAGTAGGAACAAACTTTTAGTTGATTTTTGCCTGATTTTCGCATGATTGTGGCATGTTGAAAATGTTTGCAAGTCACTAAAATGCCAGCGGATTAGACTCAGCAGAATGCTCTGTTTCTAACGTCTTGAAGCGCATTATGCCGTTTAAAATCCAGCCCTTGGCAAGGGGAGAAAGTGTGCATGGTCTGTTCCCTTTCTCCTCTAATCCCAGGTCGTTTTCAGGATTCCTACCCATCCACACTTCACCAAACTGGCCGTTTCCCAGTTTTTTAATCAGCTGAAGTGATTCCCTGGGAATCTCCCAAACATCCTTAGTCTTCACCGACAGGTCGGCAAGTTTCGGCATTCCTCGCCTACAGCTGCCAATCAGGCGGCAGCACAGTCCTGCCGCGCGCTCTGAAGAGAACATCACAAACATCGCCAGGAAAAGACAAATACACAACGAGGACGGAAACACAACATCAAACAAACATTTACAACGACAGACGTCGTACACACACATAGTAATAAGCACAGGTGACGTGTTTGCTCAGCAGGGGGCAATAGAGCGCTGACGCGTTCACATGCTGACAAAAGTGTCACATTCTTTAAAAATCAATATTAATCTAGTTTGTTTATGACAAAACAGCTTATAAATTGTTGATTAATTAGTCAATAACATATTCACTAAAAAGAAACAACATAACTCACATTTGATAAGACAAACTTCTGCTAGAGACTAGTGAAGTGGGTTTTGTCGTAGGTTTGCAGCCTAACTGAGGTTTGCTCACATGCAGCAGGTGGTGGGCAGTTTTTGGCATGTCTGTCTATAGCACCCACAGTTTTTCAGATCCTTCGCTCTACACTTGTGAAAACCCTGCTGTGGGTTGGTGAGTAAATGTAGACGGTAACAGGAAGGCGAGCACCAGACTGACAGGTCGAGGCGGAGGATCACTAACAGAAACCGATGCAAATAATGCACTAGAAGTTCTCATGACGATAGAAAATAAATGATTACAAAAGTGACGAAACGACCAAAACAGAGAACGTTTCTGAACAAATAAAAATCCACAAATATTCATAAAACAACTATACTCCACATAAAAAGTTCAAAAAGTGTGTTAGAACCTGACGTGCTTCTCTGACCTGTGTAGTGATCCACCAGCTCCTGAACCGTGTCGAACTGGGTTCTCGTTGTGATGTAATATCCGCCATTGTCCAGCTTCCTAATCTTATAATGCTTGACATGATCGCCTTTGGTGTCATCATAGTCTTTTATAGACAGTGAGTATGCACCTGAAAAGAAAACAAAAAACATTAAAATGCAATTAAAAATGTAATGTAACATTTATTAAACGTATACAGTATAATACACACAGGCATATAGAATGGGTATGTCCTGTGTGTGTGTGTGTTTGTGTGTGTGAGTGTGTGTGTGTGTGTGTGTGTGTGTGGGTGTGAGATCAGAATAAATAGTGTGCGACTCACTCTTCGGCCTGGATGGAATCCACGGGTGCCACATAGTTACTGGGAATATAACCCGACTTCCCCGTGTCAAGGGACCGGGCTTCCCACCAGTCGCCCTCGCTGCAGAGAGACAGATTGGGCAGAAGTAAAGGAAATGAGGCAAACAGAATCAGGCCCAGAATAGATTTGATTGTCCGATGCTTCAGTTCTTCACGGTTCGTGATTGATCCGCTTAGATGAGCGCGTCCATCACTCACGTGTTGTTGATGATATGAAACTTTTCCCCCTTCTGGAAGCTCAAATCATCTTCTGTGCGAGCGTCATAGTCATAAAGTGAAATGAAGAGAGTCACACCGCCACCTGCAAACACCAGACTGGTTAGGCTACAGGAAGTGATGTGGTCGCGGCCTGGTCTGGTTCTCTAACACCTGTGATGGCAGCTGGACGGGGCTGGTTGAGGCTGGACGAGACGCAGGAGGAGATTTGGTTGGGGAAGTCGTTGAAGTTGGGGATGAGGCCGGGCATGGAGTTAATGGTGGGGTCGGCGATGTAGCGGGTGCTGTCGGACGCCTGGGTGCCATCGCACGAACTGGTGCTTAACACTTTACCCGCCTTCCTCTGTTTACAGCACGCACAACCCATGATGCTAGATGCTCTCAACAGACTCAGCACATCACCCTGAGGAAGAGAGAAGAAAACAATTATTAAAGGAATAGAATAAAACAATAAAAGAACTTACGCAGTTGAAACCACATGGACTTCACCCGAGTGTGTGAAATCTTTACTTTGCTTTGCTTTATAGTCCCTTTTGCAGACGCTTTTATCCAAAGCCAGTTCATACGTGACAGTAGTTTGAATTTAATACTGGTTAAATTAACAAATCAGGAATGTTTTAAATTAGGAATTATTGAAAACTTGCTTGAATTGAGATATTGAAAATGAAGTGTTGTAAATGAATTTTATTAGTATTAGATATTTTCAAATGTTTAATTGATAGGAATTACAGATATGAAATACAGTACAGCATTAATAAAATATTCAATTGGTGGTATAATATATAATAGATATTTTAATAATTTATAATAATTATAGATATTCAAATATATATATATATGCTTTATAAAGAAATAAACTAGATATTTAAATCTATAACAAAAATATAAAATCATTGGGAACAATATAAAGCAGATATATAAATAAAAAATTGAATGGTTTGGAATAATAGATCATGTATCTGATATAAAAATAAATAACTAAATAGTTTATAACAATATATTGTAGATAACATGGTAATTCAAATACTAAATGGTTGAAAAATAATAATCTCTCACCAGATCCTCAGATCAGCTTTTCTCATGAGCCATGTTTCTACAAAAAAAGAGGAGAAAAAAGGAAAGGAAAAACTAACACAACTGCCAAACAATGAAAGTGAAAATATACATTTTCTGATGACAATTTCGGAATTTCTTTCTGGCCAGCCACTTCCTCAAAGAAAAAGTGCGTGTCTGTGGTTAAACATGTCCAGTCTGTAGAAAGAATAGTCCAGTACGTTGATCAGAGATGACCATCAGTAGATCAACAGGATGGTCATTTTGAGAAGGTTTCCTGTCCGGCCCATTAAAACCTCCCCCAGCTTCCTGGTGAGTGCGGACGGGGTCCACAACACACACCCCGGCCCCTCTGCTGCCTTCCTCGGCCCACTGGAAACTTCTCCACAATCCCAAACCACCATCCATCAACATCACGGCCCTTCAATAATCCACCTCTCCTCCATATACTGTGCTGTAAGTCCATTAATAAACATGAGTGTGAGTACATTAGAACAGGAAATTAAATCCTAGCTTTGCACATTAATTATATAATTTTCAATTTTGTGTATAGATGTTTTTAAATGTAAATAAGGGCCATCAAGTTAAACGTGTTAAACAGTCGTGTTAAACGTACGCGGTTAAAACAAATATAGCTAAATAAAGAAAGGCAGCTCTTATCTGCAGAGCGGAGAGAACTAGAAATACAGGGAGAGCGAGTAGACGGACAAAAGAAAACTTCATCGAAAATTAAGATTAGATCATAATCTGATTACACCCTTGACATATACATCAAATGCAGATCTTTTTAGCGTCTACAAGTTTTTTAGCGTCTACAAATTGTGATTTCGACATTGTGCATTAGACTATATTGACATTATGAATTAGTACAGTATGTAACTATTTACGATAGAAGAGTTCTTGAAATGTATTGTGCTGTTTTTTCTATTGAAAAAACAAAATTTGGCCTCTAGATTTGAAAACTAGGAAGTTGACGACTCACATACGCTGGATTTGTTCTAGAGAAGAAAGAGAAGTTGTGGCTGATGATCCACCTCAAAGGAATTGTTTCTTAAGGTACATTTTAAGGGATAAACCGATATTTATCCACGGACGCAGAGGCACAAGAACATAATCCAGACTAGCGTGAAGACTAATCCCATCACTGAGCCGGGCTGAGAAGAACCAACTGTGAAAACGTCAGTGATGCTTGCTGACAGAATGTGTCAATTTCTCACATTTTACAGTAACAGGAAGTTGCATTAGAGGCTTAACCAGCTAACCAGCATCACATGCAAAGCCCCAACTAGTCTAAAAGTGCACAGGCGAGATATGAAAAGAGAACACACAACACACAAACAGAAAAAAAGCTTTGGATATTTAAAGATACTTTGTCGGCCAATGCACTCATTGCAAATCGTCTATTGTGGACAAATTACGTCTACAGCATTCCAAATAATCCCAACTATTGTCGTTTTCACGGATCTGTTCTTTCACTCTCACCCTCACAGATTTTCTCAGTTGTTTTAGTTGTTCTCTCTCTGTGTGGAACAGGAAACGCCCTCCCCATCCAACAGGAAGTCCTGTGCGAGTGGAACAAGGATGATACGGACACAGGGAAGCAACGTTTTCACGCCACATTTTTCACAAACAGCTCAGGAAAACGCTGAGTATTTTCACTCATGCACACACGCATGCCAACGACAAAGAAACGTAACATTCAGAAATCTGACCTGTGGAATTTCAGTTATTGATTATAATATCTGAGATTAATGCATCAGGAAAATTTAAGCCTTCTCAGGAATCTTTATTGTTCTCAACGTGTGTATAATTCCTTGATGAAACGTTTGTATGACTGCTAGTTTAACATGCACTTCATCCATTCAACACCAATAAAGTTGTAAAAACTATTTGGCGAAATGAATCAGATGAAATTGTGTACAATTTTTGAGGTTGTCCAATTGCGGTTAACTCGTTTTTTTATGTGTGGTGTGCGTGCGTCCGTGTGAGTGAGTCAGTGAGTGAGTGTGAAAGAGAAAATGAGAGGAGAGGGAAAAAGTAAGACAGGGTGAGAGAGGGAGGAAGAAAGAGTGAAATGAGATGGAGAGAGTAGGAGAATAAGAGAGGGAGGGAGAGGAAGAGAGGGTGAGAGAGGGAGCAAGAGAGAGTAACAGAGGGAAGGACACAATAGGAAAGTCAGGTGTCACAAAAAGTGGTAACTTCCTTTTTCAACACAGTGATAAACATCTAAACTGGCTACTATTTTGCTTCCTTTAAAAGTGATTTTGTGAATGGCCGTCCACCAGCACTGCTTACGCAAACATGTCCAATGCTTTCACGTGATCAGAATGTCCAGTTTTGGACACTTTTACCGGACAGCCGCACCCACTTCCTCCACCAGCGCCAGGACAGAGCAGGCAGGAAGTGACCTCGCACAGAACAGCAACCCATGAAGCCTATGGCCTAATCTAATCCGAGTGCATTCCAATCTGTTTTCCATCCTATAGGAAACACATTTCTATACATCAAGCCACATAAACAGAAATAATCCCGAGTATCAGTCTGATCCGTGAGGAAGAGGATGCTGCTGCTTCCTCCACGCACACATGATCACTGCACTGAGAAGAACAACCATGACAATGACATTCTGAATGTGAAGAAAAACCATGACATTCAAAACTGATTCGGATTAAAACACCCTGAACTAATCTAAATCACGGGGCGACTTGTCACGCCAGTAAAAGTCCGACTCGAACCTTCTTCGGTCTAACGGTTTTAACAGCAACGACAGGTGAGGGATATCTACACCTGTTACTGTACTTTCCGCTTGAAAATAATATTAAAAGCTCTTGGAACCGTCACACACACACGCACGCGTAACTCCAAATTATCTGGCGTCCTAGTCACTGAAACGCTCTATATTTCTTCCCTTTTCACCACAATTCATTAACGTTTACTTTCCCCGGAGTAAAAAGAAATGCTTAATTGATACTTACCCTGACGAAACTAGAGAACGGTGACGGCGAAGTGCGTCTGTGTGACTTCCAGGACCGAGAACACACGCGACAGTGCGTGTGCCGCTCCGCCGGAGACGATGCGCTCGTTCGAGTCGCGCGCGCTCTACGGAACGACTGGATTCCGCGCGCGCTCTGCGCCAAGATACTCCGCCCCTCGCAAAAGAGCTACAGATTAATATCCGGAAATGGTTATTGTTTCATAAATTGCGCTTTGCGTAAAATTTACCGCTTATTTGATCCTAAAGATTATGGAGTAGATTGCTGGTTGACCACAACGTCACTGTTAATGGATTTTCACAATGATACGCACGAAGCACATTTTGTGTAGATAATGAAATACTAAAAAGCTAATTGGAATTTGCCAAATTGTTGTCGCCCTCTGGCGGCCGATTTGTGTCGATGCAGTTCATTAAGCATTAAGGGAAGTAGGGAAAAATACTGTATACACAGTACACAAGTGCTGCATATACACATAGTATATTTATAAATGTGGATTTATATTTATTGTGGATAAAAAGAAATACTTAATGGTTAATAGTTAACCTGTTTGTTTTATAAAGTGCAGTACACACACACACACACACACACACACACACACACACACTGTACTTTTCATAAACCGAAAAGGTTTATTCCGAAATTACTCTGTTAGGAATGTTCTGAAAAGAGTTCTGAAACAACAGCAATGAAATAGTAAAATACTTTTATTTTTTATCATAAAAACATATCACACAAAGGCGACAATTTGTTTTTTCACGGTGTAACCTATCATAACCATCTCCATTTATTCTTCTCTTAACTGAACGAAAAAGGCAACACCGTTCTCGGTATCAGACCCACATAAATACCATATCAGAACACAGAAATACTGCAACAGGACAGACAAGTTCACAGCAAAACAACAGAACAGTCAAGAGGCAACTGACATCAAGAACGTGTGCAAAATTGACTGCCTCCAACCAACCAAAGAATTCCCACGCATCCCACAAAAAAAAAAAAAAAAAAAGAGTGCTTAAAACTGTGCAATTTCTGTTGCAATTCTACCAGGGTCCAGATCAGGTCATGTAGCGGGTGATGGCCCTGAGAGCATACAGTAGAGCGGCCTGCAGACGAGCCTCCATCAGTAACAAGTTCACATGGACCTGCAAAAGATGACACATCTTACACCACACGCCTTTAAAGAAGCTCCAGCAACACAGAAGACAAGAAAAAAAGACCACAGTGCAGCTTAAAAAAGTTTCTCAGTCTAATAAAGACCACACACACACACACACACACACACACACACACACACACACACAAGCACCCACACACACTCACAAACTAACCTTTTCTGAGTGTCGAAACTGCCTCCAAAACGAGAAGTACATTCGTGCTGTGGTTTTCTCGGGGTGACAGGCCACCGTCTTCATGTAAACCTTCAAGCTGCGCTCCAGAAGCTGGTTCACTTCCCCGTAGTTGTAATCATCAAATCTTTGAAGCCAAAGGACAAACTTTTACAGTATAACATACAACAAAAACAATTTGAAAAAAAGAAAACTACTGATGAATACTGGAGACCAGTCTGTTTTTTTCACAGTATGTATTTGTTTTCAGGGTTTTTTGTTCTTTTTTTTTTACCTTGATTTTTTTTATTTGCGCTATTGAATAATTTTGCAGAATAGTTTTTTTGAGACCTCAACTTCTTTTTGTTGAGTTTTATTAGGTTTTTACAATGTTAGATCTGGATCTGGTCAAGGACAACAACACTGACCACACAAAAACGACTGACCACACGCTTCAGGTTTCACTGATGTGTATCTAAACTCTACAATACTTTCATCATCTAAAGTACGGAAAACACTGAATATTTAAAAACAAAATGGGCACAAGTAAAATCTGGTTTCATTCACATTTTAACCTTAATGTAAATAAATGTACCAATTCATAACAACGCAAAAAACACTGTTGGTCAACTTTGTGTTTGTCGTCTAAAAAAATGCACAATGACCTTAAGTGACCTCAAGATTTATTTTAATGGGATTCCTTCTGACAACTGGATTATTTTTCTTAAATTAATAAAAATTACTAGTAAAATTAATTTACTAATTGAATTATTATACAAAAAAAAAACTGATTGTGTCTTCACACAGGGATAAAACAAATTAATTTAAAAATAATATATATATATATATGTATAAATGGCCTGTTTTCTCTCATAATGTGGTTTCGCCAGAAGAACAGCTTAAAAACAAGCAGTTCTTGTATTTCAGTTTTTAGGCTGCACTGAAATACAAAACCGACCCTGAAAATAAGACCTGTTCTTCTAAAAAATGACTCAGAAGATGGGAGATTTTATTTCCTTCCTTCGTCTGACCAACTCATGCAAGCGCTTACTTAAGCTGATCTCAGATAGATCTAGTGATGATGAAATAATTATTACATTATAATAATAATTATTATTACTACTATATATTTTATACAATTTGATTATATTAGCCCATAAAGTGTCTTCCTATCTGGCCAAGCGTTTCCCGGGCAACTGACCTGATGCCGTAGATGCAGTGAATGTAGTTCCAGATGGCTTTGCGGAGTGTGGAGGTGTCCACGTGCGAGTGCATGGCCATGGTGTGATACGTCAGCACGCAAACCACCTGAAACTTCTCGTCCAGGAGCTGCGCCATCTCCCCGTAGAGCCTGTTCATCAAGGAGAAGCCGTGATCCTCCCACGAATAATCCTGAAGAACATGCAGAAACACCATCAGCCTCAGGTCTGGTCTGGATGGTGAAGAACTGGTCATCCGTGAAGAGGAACCTGCGCTCGCATGGTTGGCGGGGACTGAACTCCTCTCGGACTAAAATCCTGGTACGTGAAATCAGCCTCCACCACAAACCGCGAGACACAATCGGGAAGGACGGGCTGGTGACCTGCGTGAACATAACAGTGCCGATCATATTAAAGATGTTCCGATGCAAACTATCCCATGGATCTCACCATCAGCAGGTTCTAGCAAACTCTCGGTCCGTTCCCTTTCAAATCGGTTGACCATTTCCTCCTGACTGAACTCTTCACCTTGCTGCTGCACCACTCTCATCTTCTCCATCAAAACCTGAACCTCATTCACAGCGTCAGACCACTGTACAGAAAAGCACAGACATTAGACAAAGATGGCACTATGATGATGTCTGATCAGTCCAGACCTCTTTCTGGTTCCTGGCTCCGTCTCGAGAGGAGCCTGCAGGCGAGCACGGCTGTAATGGCTGTTCCTCCGTCTGCTCAGGCTCAGGTAGAACTCCACAACCCCAGATGAAGGAGGCCAGGGAATGTGTGTGGCTCATCAGAACCACCGCCTGAATCAGCTCGGCCAAGGACCACCGGGCTTCTGAACCAGGACACACCAACTCCTGTTCATAAGAAATGACCATCGACATTACATAGACATTACACATTGGAATAATGCGATTTGGCCTTTTCGGTACTTTACCACCGAGTATGTGCACTTCACTAGATGGGTTAAAAGCAGAGCACCAATTTCGATATAGTTCGCCATTATGACAATCTCACTCTCTTTACTTTTTTTGGAAACCTCTAGAAATGTGCTCTATTATTTAAGAAAAAAACATCTTGAAAGTGCCTCTTTGTGTCATTTTCATCTTACCTTTTTGTCTTATGGATTTTTACCGAATGACTTCGAATGAGAGTTCACAAAAATCTTTTGTGTTTTTCCCCTCATATTCTACCTTTCATTCATCTTCTTTCTCCCCCTGATTTTGTATGAAATTCATTGAATAATATTTGATGCTTTCATCGTCCATCCTCTTTTCAACGGTTCATCGCATTGTCGACTTTAAATGCATCTAGGGACCTTCATCTTCATATATTTTACGTTTTTTATTTGATTTATGCATAAATAGGACATTGTGTTTTCTTTCAGTAAATGTACTTTGTGATAAAACATGCGTTTTTAGATTTGTGTGACCAGCACTCTCATGTCATTTCCTCAGAAATTGCATCATTCAATTGCATCATTTGCATATTTGCATCATTCAACACTCTTTCTTAACCTTATGTATCAGAACACATGACTAAAAAAATTGTCAGATCAAGAATCACATGATTGGCTGAGAACCAGTCTCATGGCTGCGCTCTCGATACCATGACTACACCCAAACACCTGTGAGCCGCAAGTCACCTGTATGTGATCTTTGGTGATGATCCAGGGTCTGTGTGCGAGAAGCTTGTTGAGAGTCTGCAGGTGCTGTATTTTAGGTGGGGCACAGTGAAGACCCCTGAGCCACAACTCGTCTCCGCCAGCGAGAAGAAAAGCAGAGATGTGATGCTGCACCAAGTACGAACACTGATGACGTGCTGATGCCTGTAAACGGAAAGGGTTTGCTTTGTACACAATCCAACAATAGAGAACAAAGTAAAAAATCCAGGTGTTTGACTCACCAAGATCATTATATAATGTCGCCATGGTAACGGCAGGGGACCATCCAGCTGCAGCAAAGCATCCTGGGTGCGCAAGAAACAGGCCAGATATGTGGGATGCAAGCCCATCAATATGTTAATATGATCCAGACGTCCTTCTGACAACAGAGCTTCTGACAACACCTCCTGTGTGGTGCTTTCTTCCAAAACCTGAGGAGAAAACGAAAACCAAATTATACCAATGATGCTTTGCTTGATAAATCCGGATGAGAATTTAAGTCCTTATATTAATGCCACTTCAGTATACAAATGTGCAAATAAACAACACAGTCACACACCTCTTCCACTGGAATAAATGCACTGGGGCCAGAGGGCAATTCCTGGGGCACGGCATCTCCGGAATCTTCCTGGAAAAACAATTCTTTCATGAACAGCTGTTGCTATTTGTACTTTCAAATACAAAATGTGGAATTATATAATGCAAACTTAACAAATATTTGTCTGATATTTCACACAGTGAGGCAAATCAACCAAAGTAAAAAAAATGTTTTGTTTTGACAACAGATTCCCAACAATAAGCGCCATTTATGTTGATTGCAATCAAGCACTGATTCAATGAATCGATTCTTTGATTCAAAAGAATCGGAATCCGTTTCTGGCGTCTTAACATAGCATTAGCAAAACAGTTGATATCGCTATGCATCATTCAATTTATTGTTGACATTTTCAATAAATTTTTACTTATCAACCACATAATCCGACGGATCGACGAATCTTAGACCGAGAAAAAATTGAATTGATGATTAAATTGGTCCGAATCAATTGGTAAACCTATGTATGAAAACTGAAATTCCAGTATAAATTCTATGTCGGTACATGTTTAAAATAATATTTATAAACTACCAATCCGGCATTTTATAACTACAGTACTTTGTGAAAACAAACAGGTCTCGAAACTGATGCAACCAAACCGTTTATATATAGTCGGCGTCTTGTTTCTTTTTCACAACAACAACACGTCATACTTTGAATTAAACCTCATGTGTTAACACATACCTTCATCGATAAACACTGACGTTCGCTAATCGCAGCTCTGTGAATGTTTGTCACCGTGACTTTGCGTTGACGGATCGGACCTGGAAAAATGTTTCATTTGTCAAAGCAGGAAATGGAATCGGTGGAGGAGGCGTGGCCAACACCGGCCTCGATCTTGCATCATCACAGCTCGCGCTCAGAATGACGCAACATCCCGGTAAAACGACATCGAATAAATCTAAAAAAAAAAAAATCTATTTTCATTGGAATAAAACAACACGGTTCAGAACGGGTTTTTTTTATTGTAAATTGAAAAATATTTTGTATTACTTCCAAAATCCAAAATCGTTCCACTTGAGCCCAGGGCTCCTAATTAATGATGAAACATTAGCATGTCATTAGCATGAAATGTATATTTTTTTTTCCACGTTTCCATATTTGTTTTAATTCGAGTTTTAACACGTTGAATTACATTTAACTTGTTTATTTTAATGTATTATGAAGAACACAATTGACACATTAAAACAAGAACACAACAGACAACAGTTGTTTTTTTTATTGGATTGTCTCGTGCTGCGTGTGAGTGTGTGTGTGTGCGCGCGTGTGTGTGCTCAACCTGTTCATTTTAAATACAACAATTCATAGCATCCACACAAGTCTAATCACATCTTAAATTACAGCTTTATATAATTTACATTAAACAGTACATGATGTATTGAAAATACAGGGATTGGAGAGATGCAAAGTACAGAAAGAGAGAAATAGGGGAAAATGTCTACCTCAACACATGGACGAATTTATTGCACTGTGTGTGAAAAACTTTCCTTCCCCAAGAACTTTTATTCAAGTGTACAGATTGACAGTGAACATCGAAACTTTTTTGTAATCATTAGCAGAAAAAAAAACAGTCACTGTGAAAAACCAGTGCTCCATCTTCTCCTGGTGACGGCAGGGTAGAAAAAGAAAAAACAAACAACGCAGAATGCATTTGGGGTCGGACGTCGGGAGTTACTGTAATATTTCTCTTTTAACACAAAAGGAGATTTAAGGAGGAATTGATCTGGAAGTCTCAGACGATCTTGTTCTCCAGGGCTGAGATCCGTTTTGTCACAGCATCCAGTGATTCTGTTGTCAAGGAAAAACCGAAAGTTATTGAAACAAATGAATCTGATTTTGTCTCTGCGCTGGGAAAAGGATATATTTCTTCGTTAACGCCCGTAAGGCGTCATCCACTTTCTTCTGGAACTTGACGATGGAGGAACATTCACAAGGATCTTCCTCTGCAGGTAAGACATGTACGAGTGAGTGTGCCTGTGGAGATTCACATGTCATAATCCAGATTCAGAAGTTCTACTCACTTGGACACTCTGTGAATTGCAGCTTTTTGGCGATTTGGTTTATGCTTTTGAAGTCGGCCGTGTAGAAGTAATGGTCGGCCACAGGGTCGCTGGCGATCTCTTTCAGCTCGTCCTCAATGGCATTGCCAACTCCAACAGCAAACATCTCGAAGCCTAAGCACACAAACCAGAGTTGTTCAATTGGGCAATTTTTAAATAGCTTTTTTCTTACCATTGGCTTTTGCCTTCCTGGCTGCATCTCCAATGTAGTCTTGAGATCTTCCGTCAGTAAAGACAATGCAGATCTTCTTGGCTCCTGGTCTGGTAAGCGTAGACTTTAGGTTGTAATCCACCACGTAGCTGATGGCCATGCCGGTCATGGTTCCTCTCTCCATGTACACGATCCTTTTCACTGCCTCCTTCAGGTCCCTTTTATTGTTGTACTGCCCGGGAGCGAACTCCAGCTTTACGTTACTGGAATACTGTGCCACTCCCACAAGGACACTGGATTCCGAGATGTCCATGTTGTCAATGATCAGATTGACCCATTTCTTCACCAGTTCAAAGTTTTCTGGTCTCACACTCTTTGAGCCGTCAATCACGAACATCACATCTGTGGGTGGAGTGCTGCAATCTGAGAAAAATATTAATATTAATGATATGCATATATATCATGCATATATATATATACACATTTTATATGTATCTATTCATATATTATAATTACATTTACATCTATATATATAGTACATATATAGTACACACACAGCAGATATTATATGAAATTAAAGAGCTAAACTAAATTTACTTCACGACTAATCTTGACAATATTTTCAATAATTCAAGATCATCATGTTCAGTGTTAATGTTGCTAACAATATTTAACTACACTTATTAATATTATTGCTTGTTACAATTTTCCGAAAATGTATTCTATTTGAATTATTGTATTTGAATTAAACTTTGTCATGTACATTTTGAATACAAATGGCGTATTTTAATTTTTTAAATATCTGTACTACTTGCATTTCTAATTCAAGGGTATGAATATTATTTCTACAATTTATAATATCAGTTTCTAAGTCATACAATTAAACCAGCACTATTTGCATTTCAAATTCAGATGATTTATTGAAGCTATTTAAATATTACTAATTAAATTACAAATCAAATAAAATTAAAGCCATTATTACATAATTACTGAACTTACATGACATCAAATCACTTCATCTTGGCCTAAAAAGACACGCACTGCATGCATCAATGGATGTATAGTTCCGTCTCACACACTCACCGCTGCACGATCGGCCGTCGCTCAAGAGTGTATGACCCTTTCGGCAGGCGCACTTGAAAGATCCAGGTGTGCTGATGCAAATGTGCTCACAGTCATGATCACCAGTCGCGCATAGATCCACAACGGCTACCATGAATGTAACACACACACACATACACACCGGGAGGGGGAGGGAAGGGTTAGCCAGGAGAGAGTTACTACATGGAATGTGACGTGTTTTAATCAACTGCTGATCTCCAGAAGAAGGAAGAGCAGCAGATCTTTAAAACACACAGGAACATTTCAGAAAAACAGGCACGGAGCTTTAACCACCAACATCTGGTGCCTGTTGCTCTGATGCAGTTCTGCTACAGCACGGGTTCTCAATTCGTCTCATCTACCGTCAAACTGAGAAGCACGGCGACTGAAGGGAAATCAGTGAGAACATGCTTTTACTTCCTCGTCCCGCAGCTTGATGGAGCCTCAAGCACAGGTTGGAGATCTCCATCTGAACGGCTCTTCAACACACTTGAGAAAAGAAAACAGGCAACGTTTTGAGTCTTCTTACCACAGAAGGCTTCTTGAAACTTCTTGGTGAGCTTCTCGATGAGGCTGTAACTCTCCACGTAGTCCACGTGGTCCTCCAGGGGTTCGCTGGCCATCTGCCTGAGCGTGGGCAAGTCCACTCTGCCCACTCCGATGGCAAAGATTTCTATTCCGGAGTCCCGGGCCCTGGCCGCGATATCTGCTATGTTGTCCTGGGGCCTTCCATCAGTCACGATAATGGCCACCTGCAATTACAACCAAAAAAAGAATCATTTGGAATTTGAAACGTGAAGGTCTAGAAGAGCACACTGTTGGAATGCCTCACCTTGCTGATTTCCGGGGACTTGCGGGCTCCCTCGGCTTCACTGAAGGCCACCTTCATGGCAAACTGAATGGCGAGGCCGGTCATGGTCCCCGAAGACAGTGGCTCAATCTTGGACACGGCCTTGACCAGGGCGGCCTTGGTTTTGTGGGTCTTCAGAGAAACCTCGTTCTTTACTCTGCTGGCGTAGTTCACCACACCGACTCGAGTGGCATCAGCTCCGACATTAAGACCATCAATCACTTTAGTCAAGAAAACTTTGACCTGCTCGAACTCCACAGGCCGGACGCTACGCGAGCTATCGATGATGAAGACCAAATCGGTGGGTTTAGTGTTGCACAAACCTGCAGCTGGGAAAGAGACAAGTTGGGATAAAAACGGTTGTGTGTGTGTGTGTGTGTGTGTGTGTGTGTGTGTGTGTGTGTGTGTGTGT
>SOMO01000028.1:662854-673529 GCA_028128575.1 Paedocypris carbunculus | reverse complement strand
GCCGGTTAAAGGGAACAGACTCTTTATTGGGACAAGTCAAAATCATACTTAATTTAACGCAAATTTGTGCCACTTTATTGTGGCAAAATTGTCGGGATGTGTCCCAAATAAACAGGACTCGACTGTGTTGTCATTTTGGCCGCATTGGATCAGTATCATTATGTGACCTAAACAAAGCAGTTTTATGCATTACCTACGTACACTAGCAAGGTAGTAACGGGGTTCACGTGGGGAGTGTTTGTTTTTTTTCCCGTACGTCTGAGGGGAAAAAAACGAACCGCGTGCACATCAAAACACAGATCACATGCACCCGAACCCGACCGGACCGAGAACTACACCCGGAAACCAGCTCTCGCGAGCCCGCACGCAGACCTCCCGGAAGTGTGCGAGATGCGTTAAATGGTTCCCCGTGAGCAAAGCGTGCGCGTCCCCCATGATAACACAAACATTACAAGTGACGAGCAACAAAGGATGCCACAAACCTTCACAAGTACGCGGCCGAAGCCCGCACGCGCACGCCAAACCCGAGTAAACGAACCCGGTGACACCGACGGGCACGAGACGGGGTCGTTTGTTTGGCCGGTAACCGATTAATTCAGACAATTGTGATCGGCGAGGGGCGGATGTGTCTGGAAACACTTTGATGAAGCGTTTGTTTGGCGTTACGCGGCCCGCGCGCTCGAATAGTATTTGGCGGCAATTAAGATCACCACAGAAGAAGATGTGGTGCGTTCGGAACGTTACCTGAGCGTTTCCGAACCGGTTCGTCGCTATTCTACAGGTCTCCCTCCCGTTAACAAAGGCCCGGTCCGTCTGGACAGGAAGAGCTCTACAACAGAAGGAAGACCCGGGGAGAGGAGGGGGAGCCGCTGTCTTTTATCAACACCATTAAAAAGCACCAGTACGCGACACAAGGGCGAAATAAAAACGCGCGATGGACTAAACGCTTCCCGACGACCCGTCCAGGTGAGAGCGGAGCTGTACTTACAGGTGGAGGATGCGGATGGTGACGGATTTCAGCCCCGGTTAGCAACGGCTCCCTAGTTTTCACACCGACAACATGGCGGTCGATCCATCTAGACGGGCGCGGGGCATCATGGGTAGCATAAGAGGGAGCGCGTGCGGCTCATTGCGCCAAGAGGGGAGTGTCGTTCTTTGTTGTGCTCGAGACGCTCACAATAATACACAGATTTATAGACGCACGTTACGTGAGACATTCCTCAACACACACATATCTAACGGAGCTCCAGTCGCTCAGTGCGCCGCGTTTTTATTGTGACGAGAGACGCGCTTAAGGCCGTATTGTTTTACTCCATCGATATGATATGAATATGTGTGTGGGGTAGAGTTTGTTTTTAATGCCTGTACTCACAACAATTGACGGCTAGACAGATAGAGATGAATCATCAGGATCTAGACCTTTATTTACAGTATATGATGTGAAGTTAGTGAATGTATTTATGTAATGTGTATACTATGTATATATTGAATGTGTAAATATGCATTTAATACGTTTGTAAATTGCAGTACTTACATTTGTAAGGACACTTATTGCTAATGTAATAAACGTTAATTAACGTAATACATATCACACACACACACACTTGAAAGGTGTACTACACAGCATAGTATATTTCGTTTTTAATTAAAGAATATGTCAACATGTTTTTTGGTTTCCGCATAGAAACAAATAAATTGGAATATTTTTCAGCCAAAAATGGCATACAAAATAAGAAAGGTGTGTTTGTTTTTATTTATTATGTTTAATGTTATTAGAATTTTTACCTGTCCAGGCAGATGTGATCTCAAATGTGTGACAACTTAAAAATAATTTACGGATCTTAAGAGTATATCCACATTTTACCGCAAACTGTAAGGTTTGGTATTTACATATATGTTATATCTTTCCCCTGATCCAAAATCTATTTAGAAAAAGCAGACAGAATAATCTAGAAAGTGTTTATTATGCTGAACAACTGTCCCACATTTAAACTGTGTCCCTCATGCTCTCTCTCTCTCACACACACACACACACACACACACACGCCCTGAAACATACAGTTCCCATACATTTACATACATTCCTAAAGTCAACTCAAACATTTATGGCTAGCCACATTATGCGTTGCATAAGTACATCTCAAAATGTGTGTACATCTACACAATCAGTAGCACACACTCATGCACGCAGACGCACAACGCTTCTATTGTGATGTTTACATGCACAAAATCCTACCGCATTCCCAAAATCACATCTACCCGACCTAGAACATTAATCTAAAACATTACGTTATAGTGTTGTCGTGTATAAACCGTCTCTGTCCTACACACACACACACACGTACACACACAGAAAAGAGCTGAGCGAGCAGCTTCGGGATGTGTTCAAAGATTACCTGGGTCAAAGGTCGGCCACTTTGTGAATTCACAAACATATACAAAGGCCCGTGCTAACGCGCACACTTTCCCAACACACAGGGTCTTCAAGTCTTAAGTTTGAAAATGCTCGCCCCATGTGGTGGAATCCATAGGCTTGATCTGTTTGTATAACTCGGTCACGCGCACAGGAAAATGCTGCTCTGCACACTTCCTCCACTAGAGGGAGACAGAGTTCGAGACAGACACCAGGAAGCCTGTGGAAATTCATCCTCCATCGCTCAGAGCTCAGCTGCCGTTTCCCTTTGTAGATGGGTTTCCTCTCGTTTCTATCCAGTCCTAGATGTATATAAAAAAAATAAATAAATATACTGCAACAACAACATGATTTACAAAAGTTCAACGAAGAGTTGTTCTTAAAAGCTTTCAAACACAGAAAACGTAAAGAAATACAACACGTGATCATACAAAATAAAGGTCTGAGTGTTTTGCTCCGTATGAGCGTGTGCATGTAAATGTGTACAAAAGTGTGTGTGTGCACGTAGCGTGTGTGTGTGTGTGTGTGTGTGTGTGTGTGTGTGTGTGTGTGTGTAAAGTGCGTAAAGTGTGTGTGTACATGCATATCGGTTTAAGTGTACAAAAGTGTTAATGATTATCAACACTTTAAGTTTGTTTGTGTGTGTGTGTGTGTGTGTGTGTGTGTGTGTGTGTGTGTGCGCTTACGTGTAGAGAGGCTGCAGCTGTAAGTGAGAACTTTTCTGTGGAGGCTGGTAACCGTATGTGTCGAATCCTCCGATGAAATCGACTGCAACACAGACAGAATTACACACCCAGTGTGTGTGTGTGTGTGTGTGTGTGTGTGTGTGTGTGTGTGTGTGTGTGTGTGAGCAGACTTACAGCTGTCCTCTTCATCCAGGAAGACTTTACTAACATAGCAGGCGTACACAAACCCAAACAGCTGAAACACACACACACCAGGAACTCTTATTATGTAAAATGCACTTCTTTGTAAAGAACGACGGGGCGTGGTGGTACTTACGGCGAGGAACACCTGCAGGGCAGAGCTGACCACCTCGATGTACTGATAGTCCAGCAGACAGCCGCTGACCGTGATCACGTGATGGTCCTGAGGAGCCAAGGGCGAGTCGGGCACCGCTGTAACCAAGCAACCAGGCCCGTGCTCCATCCACCAGGACCGGTGAAGGGACGTGTTAAAGGTCATCAGAAAATCCCGGTCCTGCCACAGAACACGCCAGCAAATAAAACGCCGCCGTCACATAAACATGACAATATCCGCACGCGTCTAGTTACAGTACTTTACAAATGTTTTAACACGGTAGCAAATGTGTTTTTAATCTCTCTCTCCCTCCATTTCAGTCTATTTTTATATGTTTGTCTCTATCTTTGTCACTGTTTGTCTCTTTCTCTCTCTGCAATATTAGAGTACTTTTCAGCTGCTGCTGCTGTTGTTGTTGTTATTTTTAATTGTTACTATTATGTTTGTGAAGATGTGATTTTCTAAATAACGATCAACAAAGCAACAAAGAAATTTCACCTGAGTCAGGTCACCGACTTCCAAGTAAAAACAGATGATGAAGGAGTTCCAGCCGACCCAGATCACAAGCCACATGGCAAACTGAAACACACACACACACACACACACACCTTCCTTTATTTGCACAGTAAGGCTAAAAAACAAACAAAAATGTGCAAGTACAAACCAACAAAGAGGTTACAATGATTTTTGAGCTATATGCTGTTGTTTAGAAAAGTACTTTCCGTCTTTATCATTATGAAACCTAAAATATGGGGAGACATTTGGAGTGTTGGAACAGATTAAAGGCAATTTCATTATTTTCAATGAGGGGAAAAAAGCATTGACAGAAAAGTATATTGAACTACAAACTCGACCGCAAAAGCAATTAACGTAAGACTTTTACTTTTAAGACAGCATTTAATAAAAAAATGTAGAACAGAAAGGTTTACCATTATAAGATATCGGGAGCGGACCTGCACGGTTCCAAACATTCCCAAAATCACTGCCATGATATGGAGGAAGTTGGCGAGGATGGGCGCCCATTGATACCCCAGGAAGTCGAACACCTGCCTCTGTAAAGCTGCCACCTAAAAAACATGATGCCATGAGCAAATGTTTACTTACAATGGAAAAATTTTCATAATGGCATTTTAACATTGCTAGTTTTTAAAAACACAAAGACGGTAACACTGTGGCTTTAAAACTTGTTTACTACATTCAGGGACTAATCAGATTGGGAGTTCTTGTTTCTCATCAAATCAACAGTAAATAAAGAACAACATTAACCAACTGTAGACCAGCACCAAATAAATAAAAATATTGTCCCCAGACACCACCGCAATCTCAAAGCGCCTTTGCTGCAGCTGTTTCCATGGAAACTGCCCAAAGCACCAGCCCACGGCCCTTTATGAGCGTCCCTTACCCAGGAGACCCCTGACACACACACACACACACACACACCACCCAGTTACACAAACAAATCAAGCATGCACGCAGAGAACTAGGGCAAGAAGTTTCTCAACGACAAGTTCTGAGAGACGAACCAACTAGTCCCCAAAGAAATTCCAACCAGGGCACCTGTTCTAATATACTCATAAATAGAGCCAGAGGAAGCCATACAGACCTATTCATTACTTACTACATGCTGTAGAAGTAGAATGTGAATGTGCTCTGTAGTCAACCACCCAGAGAAGTTAGACACACAGAGCCGGAGATGTGGGCAGCCTTATGTTGTGGCGCCTGGGCAGCATGTGGGGTCAGTGGACAGCCTGGAACCTACTGGGCCATCTACTGTAGTCCAGCAGACCAACTCCTTTCTGCTGGACCATATGTAGATGGCCTGGGAGGTTCCAGGCTGTCCACTGACTCCCACATGCTGCCACACTGGTGTATATATACGTATATAAACATGGCTTTATCTGTCCATATATGCCATCCAAAGTCTCATAAAGTGCAGTAAATATAGCTACTACTGCATTTAAACACACACACATACACACCAGCCTTACCAGCTGCAGGCAGCAGATGACCACCAGCGTGCACCTCCCGTCGCACCGACCCATGCCCTCGCGCTTGAGGCACGGCTTGGGTCCCGCGAGGCGCCGGGAGTAAGCGGAGTCCCCCGTGAGGTCCAGCTCGCTTCACGGTCTTGCTTTCCCGAACTCCGTCCAAAGCATCAAGAAGCCCGCCGGGCCGCGTGCACGCTCCCGGGCGTCGATGCTGCCGGAGGGCCGCTTAACATGCCGGATCCTCCGCGGAAACGTCCGAACAGCCCGCTGCGGTTCCGTCTCAGCCACACCTTCAGCGGTCAGGCGCAGAGGAGCCGAAATAGCACAAAGGACAGAGAAAGAGCGAGACGGTTTAACTGATAGAAATGAGCATCATATGATAAGCATCAGACGAGGCGCGAGCGGGGGTGCGGAGAAGGCGCGAGGTTGGAAAAGATCGCAAAGCACAAAGCGAGCCATTGTGACTTACCGCGCTCACTTTGGCGTCAGACTCGGAGCGGCTTCGAGGCGTGAGTGAGGAATCATCTCCGGGTCTCTGTCGACATCGGTACCGCGCGGAGCGGGGTTCGAGGGAAACCAGACACCCTCGTGCAAGTCTGCAACCCGATCGCGCAACCGCACAGAGACGCTCGCGATCAGCCCGACACGCGGCGTCAGGACACAAAGAGAAGCGGCTCCGTCCGCTCCCGTTACAACACAAAGCCTTGGCAACTTCACGCGTCGCGTCGGCTTCGTCTCGCTCTTCCCCGCACACACCGGGGCTGCTGGTGCCGATTAATGCGCAGAGCGACTGCCCCGATGCTCGGAAATAACAAAGTTGCTCAATTTAAATGTAGATACGCATTTCATTATAATTAAACCGATTAATCCTTGATGCATTATTTAACGGTTGATCCTGATAAATATTATACGTATCTGAATGATAGTGATTAATTTATCTTACACAAATACGATTGGCGTTAAAATAATGCTTATTTACATTTTGTCATCAATATTAATCAAACATGTATTACCAATTGTTATATTACAATAATAATGATTCACAAAACTGTCACTGTGAATAATCAATGATGTTTTATCTGATGTTATTTGTATTATATTGTAACAATTTACTTTACTAGAAATGTGTACAGTACACGTACGAAGATTTTTTAAATATTAAACAGCATACCACTTATTATCACTAAATAAATATCATAATAATAATAATACAAAAGTAATTATATGGCACTACAGTGAGACAATGATGACCCTTAGTACAAACATTATCTCATAAAATTAATTAAATACACACATTTCTGAGGAGAAAGTTTATTAAAAGCGTAAAAAAAATCGCGTCCTTTTTCTTCAAACCATATTTTTCTTGCAAAACACAAATGGCCAATTTCAACGACAAACTCCATAATCCATCCTCTTCTCTGACATTCTTTCACTCTCACACACACACACACACACACACACACACACACACTCATTGAATTTCTCCAATATAGAGACGCTTATCACTGGATCCAGAGAGCACTGTGGGAGATATAAATAGTAAAAATGTAATAACATGTCAGGCCAAGTGAGATTACAGAAAAAAAACACAGACTGATCGAAACAGAGGAAAAACCTTGGTGCATTCAACACGTTTTAAAGTATTCACTTACCGATGGGTTCCTCGGGATGGAAGGCCACCTCATTGACTGACCCAGCATGGCCAGGCAGCTTATAAAGAATCCGACGTGTGGTCGTGTCCCAAATGTACACAAACCTGAAACAGGAGCCACTGAAGTTAAAAGATGTGCATGTATAGATAGTTTATGGTAATTATATTTTTTTGTGGGTGTCACAATGAAACAATTTGGAGAATTATTGTAAACGAGTTTATTAAAGTCACTTTTTCGAAAGATTATTGCTTATATTTTGATGTGAACCAAGATTAGAAAACGAAAGTTGGTTGAAATTGTTCCTTATAAAATACACAACTATATTTTCTGCAAAAGATTTCACCGACCTGTCAGCAGAACCAGCTGCGACCTTACTCCCGTCTGCAGACCAGGAGCATCTCAGAAGGTTCTACAACAATCACAACACATTTAGTCACCTCAATGTCTGTTTTACATACTTCAATCCATGCAAATACTGTTCCATGCTCAATTTATTTATCAAATCATCAGGCAATAACAAGTCTTTCTACACACCTTTTCAAAGTTATGTACGTTTCCCTGAAAGATCTTCACACACCTCTCCTTGGGTGCAAATGGACGGATGTCCCAGACACGCACTGTTCCAAAAGATGGAACGAGGAGAAAATGAGATACTGCGTACAAATCATCTTTTTGCACTGGTTAAAATACTCACCACTGTTGTCCATGGAGTTGGACAGCAGATAAGACCCATCGGAGCTGAGACTGAGACCCGTCACTGAGTCGCCGTGACCCTGCATGCTGTAGATCAGCTTGTTCTGCCTCAAATCCCAAACCTAGTCATCAAAAAGTCAAACGAAGGGTCTGAAATCGGTTCATAATCATCCAATAAGGCTTTTTCAAGCAAACCTTTATTTCGTTGTCAATGCCTCCGGAGATGATCTGGTCACTGGTGTCGTTGAACGTCACGCTCAGAACCTGATAAGTGTTCTGGAATGTGTGGACAGATGCTTTCTTCCTGATATCCCACAGCTACAATGAGACGGATTGTGATTATTGGTGTGAAAATTGCAACACATGGTTGTGGATTTGATAAGCAGAATTGAGTGAAAGCAAAAAAATGCAGACAAAGTGTTTCTTGCAGAAAACGTAATTCAGTTACAGCACAGACAAAAATGTTTGTAACTTTTCCAATTGCTGGGTCACAGGGAGCTAGAGCTAATCCCAGCATCTCTCTGGTGTGAAAGCAGGACACACCCTGGATTGGTGGTCAGCCAATCACAGAGCAGCACATATTAATAATAATAATAATATTATTAATAATAATAATAATAATAATAATAATGAGTATTTGTAGGGCGCTTTTCACAGTTTTAACTGTCTCAAAGCACACGTGTAAATATGTAAGAGAATTGTTGCTTTTTATTTAATTTATCGTCTGGATTGTTGGTGTTAACTATGTGGCTGCAGTTATGACAAGACAAAGACCATATATTCACTCCAACTTAAGAGCATTTTGCCAGATTTTGCAGCTTTTAGGCTGTGGGAGAAACCAGAAACCATGAATGAATAAAAAAAAAAAAAAAAAAAAAAAAGCAATCTCCACAAAAAGGCCAAATCGAGTCTCAAACAAGACAGTTCTCAGTTGTAACAAAGAATTGAAACATTTACACTTTTGAGACATTCCAACAAACAAGAGATTTGAGCCCAATGATTTCAAGTGGTTTGTTTGCTTTCATACCTTGCATTGTTCTGCTTAGTAAAGTCTGTGACAACCTTTTCCCAAGGTAAAGTATGAAGCTGTTAAATTGTCCACCGATACCAGAAACAGATACCGGAAATGTGCGTGTAAAGGGTTAATCACTAGCAGCGCAGAGTGCCTCGAATTACTGAAAAACCAGAAACAATACGACACTATGGTCTAACAATATCAAACTAGTCACGCTTCCGCATCACCTATCCTCTCCGACAGACTGGCTACACGTGAAGAATTGTGCGCGCGTGCACAGGTGATACATTTGGTTAGATGGCGACAATCTTGGTGATCGGTTGAAGTTGAAAAGGTGCATGGAAGAAGTTTTGTCTGAAAACTATTCCGGCTTCGATACAAATGAGCAAGAGAAGGCGGTGGATGCGGGCAGTTATGAAAGCGCTCCTTTCCTACTAAACCGCGCTAACAAACGGCACAAACACCACCAGTTTGGCTAAACACTTCATGTACCGAGACGCAGACAGAATAAAGAATATTGAGAGGTTAGGAGCCGATTTCAAGTGTTTTTAAGTCTCGTTTAGTTTCGTTAATGCGTTGTAATACAATACGCCTCAGAGAAATGACCAAATCCAAACTAGCCTTTTTTTGTTAAATAATATGACTAGAGCGGTTACCTGTAAAATTAAATTATGTTTTTAAGTACCCGGTATCAGCGAGTACTGAAATCCAAGTACTCGTATTCCAAAAAGTGGTATTGGTGCAATTCAGAATGCAACGCAGGAAACGACTAGACACCGGGACAGCGGGCCCATCGATCGATTGTTGGTTGAAAAAGTATTTATGTGGAAGGACAAAATAAAAACAAAGAGGTTTTATTTCACCATTTCATCCTGTTTTTTACCTGAACATAATATTGATATGAAAAATCAATCAAATTGTGGAAAATGTGGTGACATACAGAGAAGCTTGTTGCGACGGGACTTCTTTACCTTCACGGTTCCATCGTCACTGCCTGTACAGGCCAGCTGGGGTCCGCGGCGGGCCGGGAAACAGGAGTTCACGAAGGACGTGTGACCTTTCAGCCGCTTGACTCTCTCACCCGTTTCACTGTCCCACAAGCAGACCGTCTTGTCCGTGCTCGCAGAGAACAGCAGACTGAACGACAGAGTGAGATTTGAATGACTGCGGTGAACTGAACGACTGTCTCGTGAATTCAAACACACCTGCCGTCCGTGTTATAGTGAAGCTCCATCACAGCGCCAGTGTGACCTTTAAGCGTGGCAAAGTTCTCACACTCTCCATACACATTCCACAGCACTGGAAGGGAAAGAAAAATTCTTTGTTATATAGAGAAGCAGATAAATAAAAGGTGTGATGTCTGCTTGACTCACAAATAAGGCGGTCGAATCCAGAGGAGGCTAACATTCCTCCGTTTGGGTGAAACTTGCAGCAGTAAACTTCTCCTTCATGACCTGAGAGCAGCATTATAGGAGCCTGGAGACTGGAGCTGCGCGGAGGGCCCTGAGATACACACACACTAGTGTTATTACAAGAGATCTAATACAGTGGCCCCTAATAATTTTATGTATATATGTATATGTGATACAGTTCAATACACAACTTTTGGCATTCTACAAATATAAGTAAATATATAAAGAAGTGCAAAAATTGTTCATTTTAACCACTGCCTGCATCATTGTCTATGAAGGAAAAAGTAATAAATACTGTGAATAATGAAGAAAATGAATCGTTCTATATTTAGAGAGGATTATAAAAAATAAAAAAATGCATTTATAAAAAATAAATACTAAAAGCAATTGTCCTCGTTTGAGTTCGTTGTTCGGTTGATCGTTTCTTTGACCATGTGAAAAGCAACCGTTTAGTGTACTCCGTTTGTTTTAAGTAGTAAAAT
>SOMO01000028.1:647438-662757 GCA_028128575.1 Paedocypris carbunculus | reverse complement strand
TATAGTCTCAAAACAAGTAAGCAGTATCCGCTTAGAATTATACCTTCATTCATTAGTTAAAGTTTTCAATTCATTTATTTTGTGGCATTTCAGATCAGTGTTGTATTTGCACGTTGTATTTGCATGTCTATGCGTTGCTCGCAAAACTGTCATTCCTTATGATAAAGACAAGACATTAACTCGCGAGTATAAGTGAACATATCTTCACGAGGCTGGTAATATTCTCTTTATTATTATCTTTGCTAAGTACGATATTATAAATAATTTACTAATTTTCTCAGCATTTGCTAATATCTTGGGCCACTGGTGGTATTATGTGTTTTAAATAACAAGAATCCTGGATTAATGAAGCTATGGATGATGAAGGGTGTATTTTCTTAGCAGGAGTGATGGCTGAGGAGCGGATGAGAGAACCAGAGGGTCTGGACGGACTCCCACCCATGTACAGCGTTCTGAAGGGAGAGGTTAGAGTGTCTTCCCTGTGCAAACGTGAAGAAAAATGTCATAAAGATGTTTCATTCTCAAATGTTGGTTACAAAGTATCAGTTTGTTTCTTTCAGGTTGCCGCTGTTACAACATACGGCGCTTTTGTAAAGATACCTGGTTATAGAAAGCAAGGTATGGTTGGATCTTCCATGGCAGTGTTTAGTTATTACTCTGTGTAAGAGAGACTAGATATTTTAAGGCAGCAGGATTGAATCTTGGACCAGCAGGTTCTACAACTTGAGTGTTCTTGAGTAAGACTAGTTCTGGCCAGTTTCTACCACTTTGCTTTCTTTAATGAAATGCTGTAATGTTGTAGTATTACAATTTCCATGCAAAATGAAACAGTCTTATTTTTCCTTACAAATGACTGTAGTGTTTTCATTTTTAGGTCTGGTTCATAAGAGTGAGATGTCTTCTTGTCGGGTAGATAACCCGTCTGAAATGGTGGATGTTGGGGAAAAAGTTTGGATAAAAGTCATCGGCAGAGAGGTAAATCCTGGTGGCAAAGTCGCATCGGTGTGGTTTGTGTGTCACTCTTTCATTTCTTTGTTTTATTAGATGAGAGATGATAAAGTCAAGCTCTCCTTCTCTATGAAATGTGTCAATCAAGGCACTGGGAGGGATTTGGACCCCAACAACGTAGCAGCTGAGTAAGTAGTTTTGAGCCAAAGATGCACAAATCTATTAAAATAATGATAAAACTGTGAAACATTTATTCGTAATTTATTTTTTAAATTAATTAAACAATTTAATAACATTTAGAAAAACTTGCCATATAAGTATCTTTGCATGGGTATTATTTATTTAAATAAAATCAAATATGGAAAAAGTTAACAAGCTAATTTTTCCCCTTTGGTAAGTAGCATTATTACGCACACACACCATTTAATGATGATTCAAAATAGACCTCAAATATCATTCAGATTCTCCTGACACGAGATCAATTGTGGTTTGTACGTTTGCACAGTCAGGATGAACGGCGGCGCAGACAGTTCAGAGATCACACGGGTCAGAGAATAACCCTGGAAGCCGTGCTGAACACCACATGCAAAAAGTGCGGCTGCACAGGTGAGAGCGCTGCGTCTCTGCAAACCAAATCGAGGTTATGTCAACCTGGAACATTTCCAGAGTACATCAGACCCTTGAACCCATCAAACCCCATACAGCTGGATTCATACGGCATCATAAACGGTTGTCCAGTAAGTGTGTGGGACTTAGAGCCAAATTAAAATAAAAAAAAAAAACACCCCAACTTAAATAATTTACTAGTTTTACATTTATTCTACAAAGTGTTATGTTGCCTATGTTCTGTCTCCGGCGACTGTGGTATCATTGTGTTTAGTGTCAGCTTTGGTTTCTTTGTCTGGGTCGTCGCTTCAGCTATGAGCAGCGTGGCCCTGAACACATTATTTAAGGTATAAATAATGACGGATGTGTCTGTTTACACGGCAGGTCACTTTGCGAAGGACTGCTTCTCTCAACCTGGATCCCAGTACAGTTTAGTAGTAGAAGAAGAGGAGGAGGAGCCAGCCAATCAAAGTGGCCAATCAGAGCCCCAGAAACACAAAAAGGTACAACCCCGCCCTATTGGCAGCTTTTCCGAAGGCATGCAGAAGACGAGCAGCCGTCATGTGGTTGTGTAACCCTCTGGTCATATGACCATATTCCTCGTCATGCATTGGCAGTCGGTTTTGCAATAGCTGTACCCAAATTTTTCTCTTGCAGGAAAAGAAGGCCAAAAAGGAGAAGAAGAAGAAAAAGAAGAGAGAACGTTCGTCTTCTGAGAGCGGTAACGACAACGCTAAACGACCGCGGCATTCACATACGCATTCCAAGAAGAAACACAAGCATAAAACAAAGTGATTTCTGGATCTGGATTTGCATATTTCATTTGCATGTAGAATGGTTTGGTCTTGCACGAATAAAGATCATTTAACCACTGCAGAACTGAGATGTTCCTCTGAGCAACCTCGAAATGACCTTTCACCCAAAAACACACAAGACCCAATCGCCCAGTTTAGAATCCGTTCACGTCACCCTGCGGCTTAAATTAGAACCATCAGAGAGAATCGCGTGCGGCGTCGACACGCCAGTGTTGGATCACGAAGTGGAAATGTTGACAAACTTCAGGAGAGAATTTGGATCAAGTGTCGTATTAATCGCGGAGCAGTTGTTTGATCAGTACACACCAGACTTTTAAAAGGTACACGGCTGGAATTTTATTTGGTGTTTGAGGAAACCGGACATGTTCAAAACCACTAACACCTGGAAACTAAAGACACAAGGTTCTTCTGGAGGTCGTCCTTTATTCCTCTTTAATGTAGTGTCGAGTGGAGACCACATCGCCGAGTGTCAATGTCTGTAAACAAGAAACACAGTCCTGTTTATATCGAAGATAAGAACTTTATCTCACGCTGGGAAAAATATTGTGGGATTAGAAAGAATGGAGGAGACACACAAAGAGATGGGATAGATTGACAGACAGAAAGAGCTAGACAGACGCATAGAAAGAGAAAGTGAGACACTTCTGTCTCATGTAAAGATAGATGGGATGGAGAAAAAAANAATTTTTTAAAAAAAAAAAAAAAAAAAAAAAAAAAAGTAAGACAACAATATATACACCATACATGTCACACTATACAACTAGAGAGAGAGAAACACACACTTAGGAAAAATCACATAAAAAGTTACGGAGATGAATAATGGAGGATTTTACCAGAGTGAGGCTGTTGTCACTGACTTCGCGGAGCAAGGTCGTCTCCTTACCGTCCCATTTCTGAACGTGAAGCATCTTCTCTCCATCCAGGGTCACTAAAGACTGACAACAAAGACGCAATAAAGAGAAATGCAAACGTTTTAGCCGGGAAAAAGCTCCCGCAGTAAAAAGTAGTGATGGCAGACATCTCCATGTCGACGTTAATGATTGACCTGATGTCACGGGACAGTTCGATCACCATGAGAACTTTGTGTGCCCCATTCAGATCCAGAACGATTTACGAGATAACAGAAGATCAACCGATAATGTTTCACAATTGATAAGGAGTTAAAGATGGCTTTCCAACAGTGTCTGGCAATACCTTGACTTTGCGGTCATCTGCGGTGGTCTCGTCGAATTCCTCGCCCAGTTTGAAGTTGATTTCTGTGTTTTTGAACGTGCTGACGGTCTTCAGTGTAATGACGTCACCTTCCTTGGAGATGATGGTCGTTGGTTTCGTCATGCTTCCAACTTGCCGTGTAGCAAAGCCGACGCCTGACAAATTATACCAGAAGGAATTTAGTTTAGTTTTTAAACTAAACAATTTAGTTTATTTAATACTAAATTATAATAACTCTTGAGATTTCATTTCGTTTTCATTTTTTAAATTTTATTTCAGTTTAGGAGAAAGCTTTTTGTTTCCGGCATCCAGAAGCCTTGGGGGTCAATGGAAATAATTGAACTAATTGCACACGGTTCAACGAGCCTTGACTGACAAGAAAGTCATGAGAAGGATTCAAGCTCTGGAACAGTCAAAGAGGTCAAACTGACGGATGATTTGTGGAAAAGGCTGCGCAGGGGATCAATACGCTGGGGGAACGAGGCCTGGCAGGAAGGGTTGTGTGGAAAACTACTTAAGTCAGCGTGAAATCAGGATCCTGTGTAGTTTGTGCAAGTGTGAGAACCACACAGGGGAGGAGAAAAAAAAAAGGAAGGGAGAAAGTGAGAGATGGACAGAAGGAAAGTCAAAGGGAAAAACAGATTAGGGAGAAAAGAGAAAACGTGTCAGCAAGAAAGAAAAGGAAAGAAGAAATAAGAATAGGAGGGGGGGGGAGTAGTAAAGGCTGATAGACAGAGGGAAGTAAAGGCTGAGCGAGAGAGGAGAAGAGAGTGTGTAGAAAAGGCTGAGAGAGAACGAGAAGTAAAGGCTGGAGGGGGGATAGCAAAGGCTGAAAGAGAGTAAAGTGTTGGTGTGTGAGAGAGAGAGAGAGCAAAGAAAAAAGAAAAAAAAAAGGATTAGAGGGGGAGCCACCGGCCTTTCTCCCCTTTTTGCCCCCCACCCTCCGAATTCCCCAGGAGCCACATTGAGATTCACAAAAGAAACGGCGTTGGCTCCAAACACACCAAACAAACTCGTGTGAAACCTGGAGGCAGCAGCGACACTAGGCCGCATCTCCTGAGAAACCGGTGAAGACTCAGGCCAAACAAAAGTTCCTTTGTGTGGCGTGGAGCCGAGAACAGCAGCTGCTCTATGGTCATGAGATGCATGTGGAGATGCGTGAGCACATGTGTGCAGGATCACCAGGACCTCCATCTTTAACACGCCCAAGTGCAAACATGCACCTGCACGACCGGCCGAGTTCCCACGCTGCAGCCGCGCATGTTACACACACACACACACACACACACATGTGCTCACAGGCGTCAAACTCCACCACCAGCATTTAGCTACACACCACCAGCTCCTGCTACTCACCCAGGGCCTTCATGTAGTCATCGAAGTTCTTGCTCTCCTTCAAGTTCCACGTGCCGACAAATTTCTCCATGCTGAGGGTTGAGGGACAGAGCGAGGAAGAACCACAGTGAAAGAAAAGCCTGAAAGGGTAAGACAGCACCACTGAGCTCCTGCAATCTTACTGGCTGATTTATAACTGCTGTTTGTGATGTCATCACTGACACTGGGAGGAGGAAGAGGAGGAGCTGTGGCAGCAGAGAAGAACTGAAGCAGAATGGAGGGTGTGAGAAGATGTGGCTGTGGACTTGTCCGACTGATTGATGGATTTAAGGGAGGACCCGAGCGAGGAGGAAGAGAGCAAAACAAGATGTTGTGCTTTAAAAAAAAAACACGCACACGGTACATTTTTTTTGTATGTGTGTCATTCATCAGAGAAAGATGATACTAACAGGATGTTTTGGGTTTATCATACAGGAAGAAGAGAACAAGAGAGAAGAGTGTAGCCCGATCAGCAAAGGTGTTTGTGGGTTTGAGTGACAGGAAGAGAGAGAGAGAGAGAAAGAGAGAGAGAGACACTAGGAGAAAGAGCAAAACAGATAGAGAGAGGGAAAGTATGTGTGAGTGTCACAGACATTGAGAAAGAGAGAGAGTCAGTAAAAGAGAAAAAGCAATAAAGTGAGCCAGTGAGTGAGGCAATGAGACAGGTGGAGAGAGAGCGACCACACACTGAGAAATATATAGGGGAAGGAGAGAGAGACAAGGAGAAGTGAAATAGAAGGAGTGAGATAAAGAGAGTGAAATAGAGAGAGTTGGTGAGAAATATGCAGAGAGAGATAGGGAGAAAGAAAGAGAGGGGGAGAGAGAGAGAGAAATATGAAGATAACGAGAGGGAGAGTGAGACACAGGTGTCCAATGACAAAATTAGTAAGTATCAGTTAAAATGAACGAATAGTGATGAAAAGTCATTGTTTCGATTCCCATGAGCGTCTGGTAATTTCATTTTGATTTGTTTGATTGTGATGCGCCTAAGATTAAAAGTTTCTGCTAACTGTGCTAGTTAGTGAAGGAGGGCCCGTCTGGGGGCCAGAGTCAGGCGTGTGTTCTTCTCTCTTCTCTCTCTTTTACAAGCAGCCAGGGTCATGACCCCATGTCAGGGGCCGCGTTCTTCCCACCCTCTTCACATGTGCCTCCGTCTGTATCGTACTGCTGTTTGAGAAAAAGTAGAGCAACACCAGGCAGAAACGTGACAAATTAAAAGTCCTTCCTTTCAGCGCTGATGTTGAGAAGAACCTGAAGGTCTGGAATTAATGCTGAATGTATTTCTAGAACTGAGATCACTCTCAGAAAGCAGCTGTTCTGTCGTTCAATAAACATCTGGTGCGCACAGATACAGCAACATCATCGGTTACGCTTGAAGATTCTGAACTCTTCTGAAGCTGCAGAAGATTCACATCCATGACCTTCGACCTTTTAGTTTTATTATGTCGAATTGTGGCAGAGGTGGTCCAGTGGTGTGGAGTTGAACCTGCTACCCAAGCGTTGGAAGTTTGAGCTCTGGTCAGGAGGGTTGGTTTTTATCATTTATATAATCTACTTTTTCTATGATTCTTTTGTATACATAATTTCCCAGAATTTCTTCAGAACTATATATTCTCGGAACCAGGAATTCCTCAGGAGTTCTAGTGGATTTTATGTGGAACACATGCTGATGTCTTCACACACCCCATGAACATTCATCATGCGCACGCACACATGCACACACACACACGCACACACACACACACACACACACACACACACACACACACACACACACACACACACCATGAACAAATATTCCCACTGACATTGTGTCCTGAATCATTAATCTATGGTTAAACACTTGGCATCAAATAAAATTGCTACACTTTTAATACATTCATGGAAAATGTTGAATAAACTGTTTCTTTCTGAAAGATTTACACATACAGCAACACTCACTGTACTTTCCGACACACATGTGTGAGTGTGACTAAAGGAGGAATGAGAACGAGGGAATGCCGGGGGAGAGGGAGAAGAGAGATAGAGAGGGAGCATGAAAAAGAGAAGAGACAGCAAGAGACGAAGAGAGAAAGTGAGAGAGCAGGAAAGGAAAAGGCAGGAGAACATGAGAGAGAAATGGAAGGTGGCAGAGGGATCATGACAGAGAAATAGGGAGAGGTCATGAAAAGGGAGAGAAAAAAAAGTAAAAAAAAAAGAGGAAAATAAAGAATGTGAAGAGTGTGAAGTAGAAAAAGAAAATTAAAAGCAGAGAAAGAGACAAAAGTGACTTTGAAAGCAGAAATAGAGCGAGATAGAGGAGAGAACATGTAAGACATAATGAACAAGAGTGAGTGAGTGAGAGAGAGAGAGAGAGAGAGAGAGAGAGAGAGAGAGAGAGAGAGAGAGAGAGTGCGTCACAGTTCATGTTAAAACATGGTCCATGTTAAAACAACACACCCTGAAAAACTTGTAACTTTCCGTATCTCCACGTTTAAATACATGCTGCCCCCTAAAGGACAGGAAGTAAGGATTCCTGCTGCTCCAGCGCGCACACGCACACGCACACACACACAATCGATCCCACAACTGCCTTTTTATATTTATGTTTTATATTTCTTTCACACTTTATATATTTTATTTTGGGATTTATTTTTCCTTAACATTTATTTATTGTTGTGTTTATTGTATTGCATGCTGGTTTTCAGTTTATTTTTATTGCTGCTGGACTCGGGGAGCTACCGAAATAAATGTCGTTGTACAACATACAATAACAATAAAAACCTTTTACTTACTCTTACTTACACACACACACACACACACACACACACACACACACACACACACACACACACACACACACACAGAAAGAGGGAGGGAGGGAGGAAGAGAGAAAGAGTGAGAGTCGTAAAACCAAGCAAGTACAGACAATTTCCGATGTCTCCTTGGAAATGCAATTACTGTATAGTGAGTTACGTCTAAAGAATAAAAAATATCAAGAAGTTAAGTGTCTGTCGGTCTAAACTAAACTAAAAATAGTACCGGAACACACATTCTAAACTAAAGCGCTGGGGCGCGCGCGTGCACGCGCTCTTGATCGGTTGCCCCGGTGACGCGCATGCAGCAGGATGCCGAGTATCCGGTAACGCGCTCGTAGCTTTTCCAAGAGATGCAGCTCCGCGATACCCCGCGTTACCCCGGACCGACAGACGCTGATTGAATATTAGTTTGGCGCGCAGTCACATCCGAAGCTTTCAACTGATTTACAGCTGATCGACGCTGACTTACAACTTAGTTTTTCTGAGTGAAAGTTTTGTGACCATAATGATGATTGGACTTTTTCATTGACAATTTAGTGAAACTACGCGACACATCTGAGACGTTATGGGGAGCAAAACTCACTTTTGCGCGAATATTAACACTTCAAACGCCGGAACAAAATGACACCCTTGTGGAACCATCGACCCCTGCGAGAGCCACCGAAACCTGGCTGGGGACTCACAGGTAAGTCGAACCACAACCCCTATTAACACGAGAACCAGAACCATTATTAATACATTCGTTGTACAATTTAACATTAAATAAATAAACAAATAAATAAATAAAACAACAGATGGAAAAAGGTGGTGGAGAGAAAGAAAAAGAATAAAAATACTTTAGTAGTAAAAGTAGTAGTATTATTGTAGTAGTTTATTGTCATTACAGCATTGGGGTACAACATTGTAACGAAATTACGTTCGCAAATGAAAGGCAAGTGTATATACATTTAAAAATTTTAAATAAATATTAAACAATATAATTATTTTTATTCACGTATTAAAACCACTCTTATAATAAACATTACAATCCTATTGCAAATAATACAAAAATAAAAATTCACTTGTAGTTTATAGTGATATATTGAAGAGCTGTTTATGGCTGTTCTTTAGTCAAGCATTAAAGTATGAGAAAAGAGAAAAATAAAAGCTAAAAGAATGAAAGAAAGTTATTAAGATTGAAAAAAAAAAAAAAAAGAAAAAGGGCATGAACAAAAGAAAGGAGAAACAAGCTGCGCTCACAGTAAAGTGATCCAGCGTGATCAGATTTGATCCTTTTCCGTTACCCCTGGAGCATGAGGTGCAATTTGAGCATTGCTCCTCAATACATGCCTGCTCTTAATTATTAATGTGCTGCACTTCCTTTTTAATCTGCCTCTATGAGCAATTTAATCTGATTGAGCTGCAATGGCTTGAGTGGGAGGGGGGGCAAACCAATACCAGACTTTGAAGTCCGAGCAGTTTTTATATGTCGGCCTATGTGTTTCAGATCAAAAGACGAAGCTGCCAAAATGCAAAAACGCTGCCCTGCGTCAACCTCTGCCCTCCTTCCTGCTCAAAGCCAGACCCCAACGTCCCACGACAGACTTTGGCTACTCGGAAGGTTCCGTAAGCGGGGTCTGTCAATGGCAAGAAGCAGGATTCAGCCGGGCGACTGGCTACCACGGGAGGCATGCGGAAGCCAGCCCAGTGCGGCCGAGAATCGTCACCGTGGTGCGGCCCTGTGGAAAGGAAGGAGTGCGTAAAATCTCACTGCTGTTAAATCGTCGTGCTGTGCAGACGTTCGAGCAGCTAATGGCGGACATCTCCGAGGCTCTAGGCCTCCCCTGTTGGAATAACGCTCGCTTGAGACGTCTCTTCAGTCCAATGGGCCGAGAGATCCACGGTCTGGCGGACTTCTTTCGATTCGACAACGCATTCCTAGGCTTTGGAAACAACCGGCCGACTCTTAATGAGGTGCAGGCAGCACTGGAGGAGTTATACCCAGGAAACCCAAGCTACTGTGAACACCTGATGAAGCTCTGGGACCGTATACTGAGACCCAAGGCCACTAAGGCAGATAGTGGTTTCCATGACGATGACCCTGGGGCAGAGAAGTCATTAGAAGCCGCCCCAGATCAGCAGGTAAACCAACCATCCGTCAACAACCTGCAGCCGGTTGGAGTGAAAAACAACCAGAAAGTGGAAAGACAATTCTGGAAAAAGAAGAACGAGTTGCAGAAAGAAGACAAAAAAGAGCCAAAGAGAGAGGACAAAAAGAAACCCATTTACTGCAGGAACTGTCGAGGGCATGGCCCACCTCTGCCCCCGATTAAAAGTGGAAAAAACACAAGTTCTCAAAGTAACATCAATTCTTCGGGAAACCCTCAGTCACAGAAAACAGAGAAGAATGATGCCAAGCCCAACACCAGCCCTAGAACTACTCACCGGAGCACTCAGGAGACGAGAAGTTCCACACCAGCTCAACTAATGCGGAAGAAGGACATATGCAGCTATCTGTTACCTGATGGAGCAGAAGTGACCTTTGAAGACATTGAGCGATGCTATGAGATGGGCCGCGTGGTAGGCGATGGCAACTTTGCCGTGGTGAGGGAATGTCGTGTCCGAGGCCTGGCTGAGATGTTTGCGATGAAGATCGTGGACAGCGCAAAATTGCAGGGCCGAGGTCACATGATCAAAAACGAGATTGCTCTGCTGCAGAGGCTGGAACATCCTCGGCTCATTCGGCTGTTTCGGTCTCATCACACCAACATCCATGTTTACATCCTGATGGAGCTGGTGAGCGGTGGAGATCTGTTCGATGCCATTTCTCAAAGTGGCAGGTTTAGTGAACGGAGCTCTGCGTGCATGATCAGAGACGTCAGCCAAGCTCTGGAATACATACACAGCAAAAGCATCGCACACAGAGACATTAAACCTGAAAACCTCTTGGTGAGTTATAAAAAGAGAACTCTGTATTTATTGGACCATAGGGAGCACGGGATTATATCAGTCATGTTTTCCTACATAAGTGACGTTTTTCTAGGTTATAAGGCCACAGGCAATTTCGAAGCATTTTCAAAAGCACCGTATAGTCCAAAAAATACGCCATTTAATTCGTATCAACTTATGGCTAAAAGAGCTTCTTTACACCAGCACTACATGTGGTTTCGTTTATTTATCATGTTTTCTATTTGATTCTAAGGTTCAGCGACATTCCAATGGAACTTTGAACCTAAAGTTGGCTGACTTTGGATTGGCCATGGTGATCACAGAACCAGTCTTCACCGTTTGTGGCACACCAACGTATGTCGCACCAGAAATACTGGCTGAGACAGGTCTGTTTAGCCACAAGCAGTTTGGACGGTTTTATGATGATAAATAGGTTCGGGCCTTCAGCGCTGTGTTTACGTTCTGCAGGTTATGGTGTTGAGGTGGACGTCTGGGCCATGGGTGTAATACTGTTTGTTCTTCTGAGTGGCTTTCCGCCGTTTCGCAGCGCAGATCGTAATCAAGAAGAGCTGTTTCGGCTCATTCAGAAGGGGGAACTTCTCTTCTTGTCCCCTTACTGGGACAAGGTGTCAGAGGGCAAGTATTAGTACTCTATCCCGTTACCACCGGCACAGCTATTACATTTACACATTCTATTAGCCAAAGCACCTTACACGCTAAATAGTTTTAAAAAACAGAGCTTCACCCTTTTCAGTGAATCCATTCTATTACCTTTAGTGTGCAGCAGGATAGTTACATTGCGCTAGACGGGAAGTTTGATTGAGCTAGCAGGAAAGCTAGAATTGAGCTAGCATTGAAGTTTGATTGAGTTACTGTAATTGTAAAGTTTGATTGAGTCAATTTGAATGCTGATTTAGTGGAAAACCACATTAGCAACGTATAGAGTGTATTTCTGACTAGTTTAACGTTATCCTCATTGACAAAAACAGTGCTTTTCTTTTAAAGATAAGGACATAAACATGTTTAAAGTGACTCCAACCTTTTGAACGATAGTGTACGTACTTTCATCATTTGCAGATTATAAGATTTTTTATAGGACACAAAAGTTAGCCATAAAGTCAGACAAATTAAGTGTGTGTGTGTGTGTGTGTGTGTGTGTTTCAGGAGCAAAATCTCTGGTCAGAGCCCTGCTAGAGATTGACCCCAAAATGCGCTTGAGCGCGACTGAGACGCTTCAGGACGTCTGGCTACAGCAAGCTGCAGCACAGAAAGACCAGCGGTCCGCCGGTAAAGACCTCGCAGACAGGAAAGACCAGCAGAAACCGAGCAGAGAGTCGCTCAAAGCAGACAAAATGCCCGAGAATGGAACCACAAAATACGAACGAAACAATAACGGACAGGAGCGCGAACATCTCAACCATCACAGGCAACACAAAACATCTTTTCCACAAGACACCACAATTAGGAAATAAACGGCAGGCCCACAAGAAACCGGAGAAACTGGAAGAGCAAGAAAACACAAAAATGAAAGACCTGCAAAATATGTACGCAAATGCAGACGAGAAGACGGAGAACCATGCTAATCTTTGATTAGGAAGTTGCCGTACACTCAGCAGAAAAATGTCTTCATAAACTTTGAGCATTGAGATGTTCAATTTTCAGACTTTCTCAGACTTTATAAGCCTTTTCTGCAGAACGAATTGAAGCTGGAAAAAAAACTTTTGCACAAGCGGTTTCCATCTGTGCCCGGAGTTTCAGTGTCTGCTTCAGCGACTACTATCCCACGCATTTAACGTTTAGTCTACCTCAAAAATGTTTGTGGGGAAGTCCACTTTTGAGAATCTATCAGTTGTACTTGTAAGGCCGGGTATAAAGTTGTATTTGACGCTTTTATTTGTCAAGTGAAGAAGGAATGACTTTGTTCCTAAAATATTTGGTCAAGCAGGCCACTGCAAGTTGAGTGCCAATGTGCATCAGAACGTTTGCTGGGTAAAGTAGGTGAGTCAAGAGCATTCATACTTCTTTCTTTTCATATTTCATCTTTAACATGGAACACTTTAAAGTCGTTATCACTGTTCTTTGTTTTTGTTTTTGTTAAAAAGTATCAGTATTTCAGTATCAGTATTTTGAGTTTTTATGGAATAAAATGCATATTAAACTACTTTGTTACTGGCACTCCATCTACTACAAAGTGATCTTTTTGTTTGATATTAAATAATCGTGTATTGCTTTTTCCGGAAGCGCTTTTACATTTCTGGGTCCTGGAAAGTTCCAAAGATTTTTTATCTCTAGTATTTCGACAGACAGACCAATGCTGTCTACTATTATGAGTCTTTAAAAAGTTAAAGAAGCGTTGAGTAATGCACTCGACTCCACTTAACTGGGCTGCTGCTTTATTGGGATAAATCACAAAGTCAAAATCATATCTCATAACACAATTTTTTTTAAGTTCAGAGCATTTGTAAGCCGTTTTTCACAGTTTTAACGGTCTCAAAGCGCACAATTTGTGCCGCTTTATTGGGGCAAAATGATCCGGATGTGTCCCAATTAACAGGAGAAACTGTACTTACATTTGTCGCCTTTCCAGACCGCAGGGCAATTTTATTTGGGGTTTTCTAAAGGAATGTTAGCATTTAACCTCACGACATGCATAAATGAACATTCAAATGAAAAGGCATAACGTAAACACATCAAACGAAGGAACAGAACAAAGCACAAAACACGACGCGAGTTCCACTAAGTTTCTAGCGATCATTAAAGAATAACTTATGCGTGACCGCAGGAGGCAAACGCGCATGCGCGCCCAACTCTTTAAATATCCCCAGTCATCTGATAAAGCACAACATCTGCGGCAGCCAATCAGAAGCCGCGAGAGGACGAGGCAGAACTGTCATCGTTGATAGTGGCAACAGAGAAACAGACCGGCCAATATCGACCGACACCATTCGTCTGCGCTTCAGGCCGATCCGAGTAACGCGAGCTCGGGTAGGGGGGGAACAGGAGCGACATGCGGACAGGACCAGAGGAGGAGACATACAGGGGAAAAAACAAAGATGGCAGTGTAGATTAAAAGCGAGGACTGTCGGAAAGACTGCAGCAAACTGTTAACTTTCACGCGTTCGGCAGAATCCGGATCGAGTGGGTTGAATTCGGAAGGTAGACCGGAGTCGAAGCGCCCGGTCGGGTCGCGGAGTGTCGCCGCGTTTGCGCTGTCACAGCGAATAACGGCTCGCAACAACAGCCTGTTGTTCCGTTGGAAGCTGCTGTTGTTGTTTTCTTTCTCTCCACGAGCCGTGAGCACGCGCTCACCTGAGATCCATCCGAGATCGCGAGCGTTAATGCCTCGACGCCCGCTGTCCCACGAGCCCCTGACGTTTGTTTGTTTTGCTTTAGAATCAAACGCATTGTTCCCCTTCCCGAGCCCCCCATCACGATCCAGTACGCCAGGAGGTCACACTGTATAATTTACACTGCCTGTCAGCGAATTCTGTGCTCGATCAGCCAAACCTTGGACCGGACTTGGATGTCTTCGATGGAAGAGCGGATGGAAATCGGCGTTGCGGCCGCGCCGGGCTCCTCGTCGTCGGGTCTGGGTGTCGGCCCGTCGGGGGGCGCCTTGGACGCCGTCACGGGCAGCTCCGGACTGGCTGGCATCCAAGAGGAGTCGGGCTTGAGGAGAGACGCTCCCGGTTCCGAGGCCGACCCGGACGCCCCGCCGAAGAAGCGCGTGCGGCACCAGGAAGGAGAAGCGGGCAAGCTCGAGGAGCGCCTGTACTCGGTGCTCTGCTGCACGGTGTGCTTGGACCTGCCAAAGGCTTCGGTCTACCAGGTAAATGAAGCCATCGCTCACTAAAATGCACGATTCAGTGATTAACATGCGTACAACAGACGAAGACGATACTCTTGTCTTTATAATCTAAAAGTCTTGCACGTTTCTATACTGGTTGTTTGTTTACAATGTGGCACACGGATTAAAATTGTTTGTTTTGAACACTGTTGTCATTTTTCAAATGCTTTGTATTTTTATGGTTTTTGATTTTTCCCGTCAATTTCTACATTTAACACAATATAGGCATTGACAGACCTGAACAGCTGTTTTTCGCCTTCAAACACAAACATGACAATCAGGCAAGGTCACATGTCCTTTTTAACCCAATCATGGCTGTCTTCACTCTTTCACCCCTCCCCCAAATATGCACCCCACATAATCCCACAGAAGGAATCCCTCACGTCCCAAACTAGCAGAAAATTACACGGTCACAACAACTCACTGTATGTGTGTGTGTCTTGAGTTTACTGACTACTGTAGCAATTGATTGATGTCAACAGGCCTCTGTCGAAACCAGAGAAGTACCAGAAATACGACTTGCCACATAAAAATGTCCATCGTTTGTGATTTTATGAGCTACTCGTGACCTGTCTCACTGCGTCAGAGCCATTAGACACGTGTGATGTCATCTTGTCGTTACTAATACTGCATTGAACATCAAATTAGCCAGTAGCAGACCTGGGCCTTGTTGGGCCCCGGGGCCACAGGCAGCGCTTTAGTTGACTTTACCTGGCTCCTGTCCGTTGAATTGGAATTAATGAAACGTTTTAATTATTATTCAATTAACCTCCAATGATTAAAATCACATT
>SOMO01000028.1:634389-647333 GCA_028128575.1 Paedocypris carbunculus | reverse complement strand
ATTTCTTATTTCATGGACTACACTTTCATTTTTACTGTCTGCAAGTTATTCACCTACAGCTAGTTACAAGCCTCTGAGGCTATTACTTATTTCGTGAAGCTGATTCCAATTCGGTTGCTTTGAAAAAAAGCGCCTCTAAAATGCATCGTAGAAGATACAGTGAAGATGTCAAATTCTCTGCGTTCACAGTGCACCAACGGACACCTGATGTGCGCAGGCTGCTTCATCCACCTGCTGGCGGACTCGCGTCTAAAAGAAGAGCAGGCCACGTGTCCCAACTGCCGCTGTGAGATCAGCAAGAGTCTGTGTTGCCGGAATCTGGCGGTGGAAAAGGCTGTGAGTGAACTGCCTTCCGAGTGCAGCTACTGCCTGAAGGAGTTCCCACGCTCCAGCCTGGACCGCCACCAGACGGAGGAGTGCCAGGATAGGTAGCCAACAACTTCCTGTTTTACACTCGTCCGCAGTGAGCTTCATACATTTGTTTTGGTGTATAAAAGCATCAATGTAATGCTGTTGGGTATATATTCTCGTTTCGCCTCTCACCAATTTGCTGAAACCATTCTCTGCTATCAAGAAAATGTTGGGTCTATGAGTGGTCTTTTCAAATATTATCTTGCTTTGCCGCTAGATGGATCTTGGCGTCCCGAAACTTATTCTAGAAATAAAAGACTTCAACACAGGGTTTGTGAAATCAGATGAGTCTGGGAAGTGCCCAAATCTTTCTCTCTTCAGTCTCTATTCAGTCTACTGTCTCTCTCTGAAATTCTCCCAGATTCCCATTTATTAAACCCATAAAGAATAGCAAGGTTCAGCATTAGCGAATCACAGCGTGTCACGTCAGATCAGTCAAGGTTTTCTTACACGTTCGAACAATGGACTCACACAGTTCACAGAAGCCGAAAGTTAGGAAGTCCAGCTGTTAGAGGAGTTAACGTCTCAAACTCAGATAAGGAGTTCTGCAAAAGGCGCCTGTGATTCTTCTCAGGCTTCACACACACACACATAGACATGCAAATGTGTACAGAAAATAAGATAGAAAATGATAATTAATTCATTAAATCATTATAAATGCATTGAAAGCTCAATATACTCAACAAATGCCCTGGGTGAAACAAAATCATTTTTAATTGATCGCCAATTCACATTCAGGTTTAGCTCATGGATTCGTACGTACACGCATTATAGTTTTAATTGTCGTCCTCAAGCCGGAAGGCTATCGTCTATATACAAAAATAATGTCACATGATTCGCTATAAACCGATAATTTTCCTTTACCAACCAGGGTGACCCAGTGCAAGTACAAGAGGATCGGTTGCCCATGGCAGGGACCTTTCCACGAGCTCAGCGCCCACGAGGCAGAGTGCTCGCATCCATCTAAGACGGGCATGGAGCTGATGGGAATTCTGGACGAGATGGACCAGAGCCATCGCAGAGAGCTCCAGCTCTACAACAGCATCTTCAGCCTGCTGTGCTTTGAGAAGATCGGGTTTACAGGTACAGGGAGAGAGACCGTGTGTGTGTGTGTGTGTGTGTGTGTGTGTATATGTTAGAGCTTCACAATTCTGGATAAAATGAGAATCAATTTTTTTTGCTTAGAATAAAAAGCACAATTCTGGAAATTTCATTTTAAAGACTCAATCCATAAATGTAATGAAAAATATTGTGATGCAAGTTAAAAGTATTGATGTAAAGAAACAATTTTATCCTTTAAATATCCAAATTCAACAGATTTTAGTTTCAGGACCTGTCGTGGTGGGTGGGACATCTTCTTTGCAAATGGTTCGCGTTGACCAATCTGGTTTCCCGCACAGAAATCTTTGCCACCAATTTGATCCTTTAGACCACATGTGTCAAACTCAAGGCCCGGGGGCAAGATGTGGCCCGCCATGTCGTTTTATGTGGCCCGCGAGAGCTTTAAAGTTTTGAGTGTCTAAAAATGAATACCAAAAAATAGATGAAGAGCATGCGTTGACCAAAAACTACATTTCGACTGCGGCAGTGTTTCCACAGTTTTACGTATGTTATTTTTCTTTATTCACTTGGACAGTTTGATCCTTCATTAATCAAGTTATGTGGGTTTCCATAAGCTGATAACATTTTAAAGGATTTATGTTAGAGCAACAAGCAAACCTGGGTTTTCTACGCAACTGCAATTGTCACCTGAATAGGTTACAATAAAAAATGAGTTATTTAACATTAAGGAGTAGTTACATTTATTTTACATTACATTTGATTACATTTATAAGTTACATCCGGCCCTTTGAGGACAGCCATTATGCTGATGTGGCCCTATGTGAAAATGAGTTTGACACGCCTGCCGTAGAAACACTGACGTGTGTGTTATCTCAAGATCAGACGGGTTTGTTTGAGTCGTATAAATGCTGGATTGCGAAGGCTGTGGGATCAAGATTGCAATCTTTTACCGATTATTTGTGCAGCTCTAGTGTGTGTGCGCGCGTGTTTAAGTGTGTGACGCTGTTTCCGTTCACTCCAGAGGTCCAGTTCCGGCCGTACCGCACCGACGACTTCATCACGCGTCTTTACTACGAGACCCCTCGCTTCACTGTGCTCAACCAAACCTGGGTTCTGAAGGCCCGGGTCAACGACTCAGAGCGCAACCCCAACCTGTCCTGCAAGCGCACGCTCTCCTTCCAGCTCATCCTGAAGAGCAAAGTGAACTCGGCCCTGGAGTGCTCCTTCCTGCTCCTCAAGGGCCCGTACGACGACGTGAAGATCAAGCCGGTCATCCACCATCACGTCTTCTCCAACGACACCAACGAGACGGAGTACGCGCTGCTGCCCATCAGCGACAGCGTGGAGTGCAACAAGCTGCTGGCCGCCAAAAACATCAACCTCCGCCTCTTCATCTTTCAGATCCAAAAATAGAGGTGGCGGACCATGGATGGAAGGAGTGCGCGGATGAGGAGGAGGAAGCACCACTGAACCACAGATACCTCCACAGGATCCGTCAGTTCTGCAGTAGACTGTGTGTGACCGTGTCGATGAGCTTTCAGACCCCGGTGGCCACAAATTTGCCTTTCGCTGCCACGGAGACCAGCTTGACCAAACAAACCCATCGAGCTTCTGAACGGGTTTGTGGGTTTCCTGCGACGGTCAGGTTGGTCAAGGGTTATCCGCGCAGGAGCTGCTGCCGGTAATGGCGTTCGTCCGTTTTGTTTCGACTGCAGACGAAAAAAAAAAAAAAAAAATGAAGAAACGGATTGATGCGGTTTGCATGTTTTAGGTTTTCCTTTGCGCGTTTCCCTGGAAACGTCGTTTTATTTGAGTAGCATTGTAGCGGTGTATGCTAACACGAGTTCCACTTCATTAGCCTCTTATTTAAACCGGGAATCTTGCTTTGTTTCCTTCTCCGAGACTGAAGGTTTTTTTTTCCTCCGCATCACACCTTCTCTTCTCCAGTTTGTTTTTTTTTTTTTAAAGCGTGATGTCATCTAATCATTCATATTTATATCTTTTATTAATGAGCTAACAGACCATCCACACTCACTATCTCTCAGTTTCTCTTGTCATTCTTTCACATTTCTCTCAAATTTTCACACTCTCACACCATCTTTTGTTTTCTCTCTTTTCTCCCCTTTTAACTATTCTGTTTCTCACTCACCCACTTTCTGTCACTCTTTTCTCAATCTCTCCCTCCCTCTCTAACTTTCATCTTATCACTCACCCACTTTCTGTCACTCTCATCTCAATCTCCCTCTCTTCTTTCTTTCACACACCCAATATTTCTCTCATTACAAACGCACAGGCGTTTTTACAAACGCAAAGCCGTGAGCGGCGGCGGATCTCAGCGGAGGAACATGGCTGTGACGAAGGCTTCACATACTTGAATTCAGCGGCGGAGCTGATGGAACAGACTTTGACTGGTTTCAAACAGGTTCTGTGTTGAAATGCTTTGGATTCTCACACTCTGGCTGTATATGTGCCTTTCTATTAAAGCTCATTTAAACCAGTGAAACCACCTTTGCTTCTTTACAAATCAACTTCATCATAAAACTCTGACTAACAATCAAGGTCATATTGGTTTTTTTAAAAATGGTTTGATCAATTCTTTTTTTTCTTTTAACGAGGCTTGTATATTTTTCAGCAAAAGACAAAAAAGAATCCCCTAGTGGCCATATTGACAAACACACTCACTTTTAGACAAACTGAGCGGTTCTTTATCAGAAACATAACCGTGCGTGCAAAAAAATTGAACGTGCCCAAGAACGACTATAACTCAAATGTGGTCAGCATTTATAATCTGTCAAAATCAACACACGGACGTCATGACGCCGAACCGGAAGCCGCACTTACCTGAGGGGTTTCTGGAGAATCCTCTCTGCCACGTGCAGATTCGTTCGCGCTACTTTTAGAAAAAGTTGCAGGTGCGAATGATTTGCTGGAGTTTTAATTGCGCAGGCGCATGGCGGCTCACAGCGAGAATATTCGCGAGTTCGAGTCCCGGACCCCTTTTTGTACCGAGTTAGCGTGTTTCCTCGTGTTGCGTAGGTTTCCTCCGGGTCTCCAGTTTCCCACAACAGTCCAAAAACATGCGTTCAAGTTTGAATTGGAAATATTGTCCGTGTGAGGGCGTGTGTAATGGGGATTTAACTCTTAACTATTATTGGGCGATGTCCGAGTTCCAAGATTTTAAACAGAAATAATAAATGTGTGTACTGTTTAGAAGCAAAAAAATCCAGTCAAATTGGGGAGTTAAACTGGTATATTTATGAAACACCACGTGATATCTTCACACATCACATACTAACGCTGTATTTTCAACAAATAACACTATAATTTCTCTCACCACTCAAGTATTATAGACTTCAATTACAGTAAATACCGTCATGATATCGATATACTTAGGTAAAAACACAAGTAATATAAATATAAACTGTGTGTCTAATCACATATCATATCTCATTTCCAGTGCAAAATAAAATTCAAACAACTTTTTTTTCCCAGCAATTACAAAATAAAAGTTTCTTCTGCTACATTCCAAACGTTATTGTATGGCTAATGTCTTTAATATTAGTGAGCTAGTACCAGCACTGGTTTTGATTAACATTACAGCCCGTTTTGCAGCTACTGGGCTGATAAGATACGGCCATGATGCCCAGCGGTGGTGGAGAGGCAGGAGGCAGTGGGCTGCAGTACATCTGGACGCCAGCAGGGGGCATCACACACTGCGTTTGCCCGCCGGGAGCAGACACCAGCATTGTTGATGCGTAAGACTGCTGTGGCGGATGCTGCTGCTGCTGCTGCTGCTTCCAACCACACAAACAATTAAACGAGTCATAACTGACCCTGCATCAAAAACATCTTTGGAGTAAATACCTGATAGGAGACAACATTTTGTGTCTGGGGCAGAGTTCCCATCACGCCTGGGCAGGTTTGTTGGTTGGCTACGACGGTCGGGTATCCTGTTATGAACATACTATTACATTTCCGAAATGAGATGGAACCAGTGATGTCTGGAGGTGCATGATGGTGGAAGTGAGCAGCAGGACAAGAGACCGGTTCACTGTGAGACCGCTCGCACCATCTCTTACAGTGTAACGGCCCCCCGTCCAGCTGCTGGGAGACACGCGGCGTGCGGGATGCACCGTACCTGTCTGCGCCGCGTAACCGGCGGATCCGTATGGCTGAGACGCGCCGGAACACTGGACGGGGAAACTGTAGAGTGAGACCTGGGACGGAAGAAGAAGGTCGTCGTCAGTCTCGACTTAATTTTTTGAGAAGATATTTAGTTTGAAAATACTGTATTGTGATAAAATTTCAAGTGATATAACTAACAACAACATAAACAATAATAATAATAATAATAATAATAATAACATGAGTCTTTTATTAATAACAAATCAAAGTGTTGTTATTCTCTTTAAAAAGTGTTTATCATAGTTAGATGAAAAACAAATTTTTTTTTTTTTTTAACGTAAAATTACAATCACATTACAATTACAAGAGTTTTCTTTAAAACATGAGACTACAATCAGCTTTTTGGTGGATATTGTAGGAATTTTCATAAAACTGCAGAAAACTTTCTACTCCTAGGTGAGGAATATAAAATATTATAGAACAAAAATATTATAGAATTTAGGTCAACAAGTTGCAGTTTAAAATCAATCCATCAAATGTTTCATTAAATGTTTCATCAGTGCGGTGAATAGACAACATTTATTGGCATCACTTGAAAACAGTGTAAAGCTTACTGTAAAGTTGTAAAATACAATGTAAAGTTCACTGTAGCTGGACAGTGTAAAGTTTATCGTACCTGGTTCCTCTGCTGGACATGGGAAGATGGTGCAGTGGGAGGAGCCAGAGTCATTCCATAGGTGTCCAAAGAGCTGGATTGGGCGTAACCAGGGTTGGACGGGGCATAGTTAAGCGTGGATGGTGCGGTCTGCATGTAGTAGGACGACAGCTCTTGAGGTTCTCCTGATGCTTGATGACTCAGAGTCATGTGACCAAACTTGGAAGTGATGTCGTCCCTCTGAGATCCAACATAGGCTTAGTAATTACTGCTATTGATATCATCAACTGTATGTTTTGTGGTTTAGCGCTCAGAAGTGCTGGAGAAGAGAACAATACTTACGGTGGGTTCCAGTGAATGTTGCTGAGAGGTAGAAATATTTAACTGCTGAGGTGAAAGGTATGTCACTGAGGAATATTGAACCTGAAATACAGCAAAGCGCTTTAAAATAATTTTTTTTAAATATATACATTTACATAATTTATTAAATAAATAAATAATAAAAAAAATAAATACACACATTTACGCTGTACAGGTATAACATATACATACACAGTAAATATTTTATACTTTTTTTTACATTCATAAAAATACATTAATTTCTCACCAAATTGAATACTACAAACAACTATTACTCTCACAAATCCTGCTCCTTTGGTTCCCCCTGGTGGTGACAGGAGAAAGCAGCAGGACTGATGGAATGACCGGCTGTATCGTGATCAACACGGCAGCTGTCTGTATTTTTCTAGCAGTATAAAAGCTGCGGTGTTGAGGGGACGAGCCGCCGGTCATTCTAGAGATCGAATGTGGCACTCTTTCACACACCTGGGGAACAGCCTGACTCGCTATTGGCTGCTGAGGCTGGGTCTGGACCGGGTTGAGCTGGCCATTGATTGGCTGCTGGTTGACTGGTGGGTTATAAACAGCTGGAGATCCATCAGGGTTCAGAAACGGCTGCCCTGAGTGTGCAGAAGAAAATCCTTGCTTGCGTTCGTGCCAGAGAGGAACATCAGGGCTGAGTGTGTGTCCGCCGCTACCTGTGTGTGGATTCATTAAGATGCTCCCGGGGGGAATGGATGAGTCAGCAGACATGATGATGTAGGCCGGGCTGTTGTTTGCTGGAGCGTATGACAGCGCTGACTCAGACACTGCTTCAGAAATCAAGGGAAGACGGGCAGATCTAGAGCTGCTCAGCATCCGCAGGTCGCCGCACCAATAACGTACTTTAAACATTTGCGCTTTTCACAGTTACGAGAGTCTAATCACACACACATCATAAATACGTACATATATACACAGTATAAACATATACGTATATATACTGTATATATTTTAATTTTTTAAGCAAGACATTGTAATGATTATTTCAAGCTAAAGAAATAATTCCACTGCTTTGAAACTGTAATTCTACTGATCAATACAGTAAGGGAAATTCAATAAAAATTATGAAAACCGACAAAATACAGGCAAAACCTAATTTTGTTTCCTGAGACAAAAGTTACAAGATTAACAAAAAAAAAAATCCATATTTGTTTGCTTTATTTACAATAAAGTATAGTCTTTGCTTTCAGACAGTTATTTCGCGATGATGAGCCTTCAGATGTTTCAGAGCTAGAGTGACGTGGAGAGCGTGTGTGTGTGTGTGTGTTTGTGCACCTGGCTTGCAGAGTTTAGTGGTGTTCTCTGAGTGAGTGTGTGTGGGTTTGGAGCTCCATGTCGGGCTGTCAGAGTCCGTGCTGCTCCAAGGTCGCGGATCATTCCAGGGAGAGTCCAGCTCCAAGCTGCTCTGCCTGCTGCCGGACCGCCTGCTCGAGCCCTCACGGTTTCCTCTGCAGAGCATGTCAAAAGCTCAAAATCGTGATTAAAAAACGAACATTTCAATAAACTACATCAAATTCTCCCACCTAAAATTCTGTCGCCGCCTCTGGGTTTCAGTGAGACCACTGTTGTCTTCCAGAGCTCTGAAAACACATTTAAAAAGTCCCGTATATTTGCAGGGCATTGCAAAGTCTGAAATTGGTCAATTTGCTAAATGACTAGTGATTTTACAAAACGGCCGGACATTTTGCAAATTGTATAATTCAAGTACTTTTTCCAAATAATTTCATAAATTAAATGTTCTTGCTGAAGAAAGACAAACACTCGCTCTAGCATTTTCTCCGTTTCAAGTTCTAAGCCAACATTTTTGCATTCTCTTACCTGGTCTCGATGTAGACACTCTGCGAAAGGCACGTTGGCTAGAAAACAACATAAAAACCACAAAATACATATAACGGATATGCCACGGTTTTGGATGTGAAAGAATTTCCATACGTCTTGGGAGAAAATGCGCTCTCGGACGCGCTGATACTCTTCTTCTCGCTCTTCGATTGACCTGCTCCTCATCTGATCTTTCANAGATATTAATCGCGATTAAATGACTAAAGCTTGAAATAATGGATAATAAGGTGTAATATGTAAATTAATGTAAACAACACTAAATATACACTAGTTTAAATACTGCAATATCATTTAGTATAATTTTTGTTCAATTTGCAATATATTTTCATATAAATAAATAAAACACACAAAAAAAGTCAATTTTGTACTTACATATAGGTGTTAAACATCAATTGAAAGTTTGAAGAGCCCATTTTTTAGGTTACACTTAATAAAAACAGAACATTGTGCATTTTGTAAAAATAAATAAATAATAATAATAAAACTAAAACTTGTTTTGCCTTCTTGTCAGCTGAAAAGAAAATAATAAATACTTATCACTCTAACATGAAACATATGTCTTAGAATGTACATAAAGAAATTACATAATGTTTAGAATGTCTGTTTTTAAATATAAGTGTAAGTAAATACAGTATTGTCTTTATCTAATCCCTATTAATCTACAGTGGCGGCTTGTTGATCAGAGATTTTACGAACAAGTTACATATTTGCAGTTGCAACGTCTAAATAAGGTTGAGTCTCAGTTTTAACAAGTCTATTCAAGAACATTCAAAACACCCAAGATGATGAGACAAGCAAGTGTCTGTCATTAAACACTTTCACCTGCTGCTATTTAGGCGCAAAGTAATCACTCTGAGCTTCTGATCATAATGAGCCACACCTGGGTGACACTAGCGGCTCTCTGGGTCTATTCTTTGCATTTTCACCAAACCAAAAGTGAAATAAACTGCAACTGTGATTAATGGCGTTAAAAAAAATTAACTCGATTAAGCACTTAGAATTAATCGCGTGCGTTAACTACGGTAGTTAACTTTGACAGCCCTAATTATAACACTATTTTATTTTAAGTACGTCATTTATTTCCAGGGATATAAAGCATTTGAGCAAAATTGACTTTTTTTGCTACTTTGGCTATTTTTGGCTACTTTGTACTTGTACTGAGTATAAATAAATATAAGCAACCTTTACTCTCTACTTGAGTAGAGTAGAACTATCTTGTTTTTCACATTACTTTGAGACTAAATTCAGTTCTTCTCGGAACTGGCGAATAATAATGGAGAAATTTTACAGTAAGGAATTCATACTTTTACTCAAGTAAACCATACTTATATTAGATACTCTTTAAACTTCTGGTTCGTTCAGATTCTTTTAACGTTTTTAAAAAATTTTAAATCTCAAATGAAGTGTGTGTTTGCCCGTGCCTGACTGTCGTCTTTCTCTTGACTAGAATCTCTCTTCAGGATCAATCGTCTTTCTTCTATCTTGTCCTCTTGGACATGTTCAGCAAACCGCTGTTCTGGGCTAAACGGATGAAAAATGGTCAAAAATTGGACAAAGGGTGATCGTCTGTGTTTGTAAATGCGTGCAACCTACATCCTGGAGTTGCAGGTCTTGTTGATGATAACAGCTTTTCCACTGTGATCCACGTTGTGCTCCAAACCGAAATAAGCTGCGACTCTGTGAACCAACATCCTGTGATACGAGGACATCTGAGGGAACTTCTTATAGGAACTACAGCAGGAGAAACATCTGTTAGATCTCCAAGACACAAAGGATAAACTTTCAACCGTACCTGTTGTCCATCATGAAGTCTGTCATGTCCTGCTCGAGCTTGAGGAGCATCAGTCGGTCCCTGCAGGAGGACAGTGGGATTATGGGGACGTGGTGCATTAAAAGGTCTGCTGTGTTTGTTTGTTTGTTTGTGTGTGTGTCTGCTCAGGTTTACACTCAGGTTACACACCCACACACACACCTGGGACTGCTCTTCACAGTAGAGATCAAAAACTCCTCAAGATCGATTCCTGTGGAGTCCGTGTACTCTAAACTTGGCTCTATTTGAAAGTAATAAAGAGTTATGTTTAAAGATTTAAAAATATACAGTGTTAGTGTAAAAAGCTGAGCAAGAAGAAACTAAAAATATAGAGAGAGAAATCGAAGAGAGAGATAAATATATATAGAGGGAGTTGGAGAGATTGAAATAGAGAGAGTGTAGGAGTTAGACAGAAGGAGAGAAAGAGATAGAGCGGTTGTGCGAAACACTAAAATATGGCGAGAAATAGAGAGACATATGAACAAATAAAGAGGGAGAGATAGTGGTATAGAGCGAGAGAGAGAGAGAGAGAGAGAGAGAGATAGCGAGCAGGAAAGAGAGAGAGAGCGATAGAGGGAGAAATTGAGAGTAATTGAGGGTTGGGGGGGGGGGAATAGACAGAAAGAAAGAGAAATTGAAATAAATAGAGAGAGAGAGAGAGAGAGAGAGAGAGAAAGATGCACTACCTTTGGACAGACTTGGTTTTTTGGTTGTTATGGTATCTTTGCACTTCTCCTCTTTCTCTCCGTCCTCTGCCGGACTGTCACCATGGTTACTCGATAAAGTTGGGCTGCTCATTTTCTCCTACAACGACCAAAATCCTCCTTGCAATTTACTCCATCGACATCGAGGATGTAAAAGATCAAACTGCTGAAAGGTCTCCGGAGCAGAATGAAGGAGAATGATCCTTACCCTGCCATCATTCTGCTCGGAGGACGAGGACTCCTCACACACCGCTGTGCCACGCACTAATCTCCCTTTGGCCTGTAACAGACATCCAGCGGTTAATCTAATTCCCCACATCGCACAGGAAACGAGAGGAGTGCGCGCCTTCTGCCAGCGCAGCGTTATTGCTTTCATTATTTCAACCTTCTTTCATCAAATTCAGAGACTGTTTCAATATCACGCTTTTATTTTGCCTCTGCGTTCCCACCACTCTTTAGCTTATCGGAGTCGCAAATGAGGATAAAAATCCAAATGTTCTTCTTCGATATTCCCTCCTCGAAATTACAGAAACGCATTGCATTCAACAGAGGAAATAAACAGGAATTATCTCATAATTATGACTTACTAATGCATTCAAAACAATGGGTTATTAGGTGATAATTATAAGATAGTAAGTCATAATTATGAGTAACCGAGTCGTTATTATAAGATAGTATTACTATAGGTTAGGATACGATAGGATAACTGAGTAGTTATCATGTGTTATTGAGTTGTTATTCTGAGATACTAAGTCGTTATCATGACATAATGAGTTGTTATTATGAAATAGTAAGGCTAAATTGTTAGATACAAAGTACGTAATTATTATGATTTATTATTATGAGAGATTAAGTCATAATTATGAGAGACGTAATCCTTTATGTGAGATAATAATGAGATACTGAGTAATTATTATTAAGTGAAATTATTATTAATTATTATTAAGATATTAAGTCACTATTATGAAATACTAAATCATAATTATGAGATACTAAGTCATAATTTTAAGATACTGAGTAATTCTTATGAGAAATTAAGTCATAATTTAGAGTACCTAAATAAAAATTATGAGATACTGAGTCATAATTATGAGATAATAAGTCATATGTATGAGATACTAAGTAATTGTGAAAAATTAAGTCAACATTTTGAGATACTAAGTCATTATTATGAGATACTAAGTCATTACTATGAGATACTGAGTCGATGTTATTATGAGATAATGAGTCATAATTATGAGATACAATGTCTTCCGTAAGAAACACATCACACGTTGGAATTCTGCGGTTGCACCAGGGCAGACGTGTTGTTTTCCAGCCATTGGGAGCCACTGATGTGATTTCTTAGAACGTTCTTCTGCTGGAGCCACCAATGAGATGCTTATTAAGGTCTGTGGGCCGAGCCGCATAAGTCTTGAGGTTAAAGATTCGCCGGCAAAGCCATTTGCACGATTCAGAAAGCAATATTCCGCTCGGTCTGGAGCCATCAATCTAAAGTAAATGTCTCGGCTTCTTCATATTCCCCAGCGCTCACATGAACGAAAGAAAAAACGCCAACTGGTAAAGAAAAATAAAATTCACATTAAGTCTTAAACATTTTAAACGTATACCTTGAGTTTCTTTTTAGGCTGTCCATTGTTTTCCTCCGACTTTGGCTTCTGAGAAATAAAAGGGCGAAAGATGAAATTGTGAGTAAAAGAGGAAGGGAAGAGAAAAATGATGGAAAGATCACCTGGTTGTTCTCGTGACAGTCGTCGGCTTCAGACGGGCACTCCACTGCGGGGGGTTCACACTGATCTTCTTCAGACATCTTAAAGTTTGTGGGTTCAAAGGTCATGTCAATCACTTGCCACTAGAAGCTCCATGTCCAGCGAGAAGATTAAAGATGGTCCTGACTCCTGTGTTTTCTTGTACTTCCTAAGAGAGGAGAGATGTGAAAGACACAGAGAGAGAGAGA
>SOMO01000028.1:619441-634050 GCA_028128575.1 Paedocypris carbunculus | reverse complement strand
CGCACACACTTGGCATCTTCATCATGACTCATGGATCTGAATTACACACAACAGGTGGCTTGAAGCTGGGGTGTAAATGCATAGATTATTAAATTAATGTAATTCAATCTAGTCCAAGAAAAGTATATAAATAGTTATCTTAAATATATTTTACATTTTTTTTTTTATTGCAGATTTAAGATAGGTGGGCGAAACTCTTGGCTTGTATTTATTTATTTTTTTACTAATTGTGAAACGACTTTCCCCTGAAAGCACCTACAATGCAACAGCTTCCCCAAAAAATGCGTAAAAGCGCGTGAAACCGAGCGCGCTGCAGCAGGCGCGCGTGCACACGCTCAGACAGACACAAGGTGCATCGGCCAAAACGGGGTTCGGTTTCGCCCACTGGGTCGCATTCCCGACTCGGTCCGGTTTATATTTGGCCGGTTGGGGATTTGAGTCAGTCTGCTGTCACTGACGCACAAAGACACAGCTGCGCTTTCTAAAAAGAAGCCCGGACCTTGCGATACAGCAGCCTCCTTTTGTCAAGCGGCTTGGTGATTTATTTATATACGTATATTATCTGAAAGCGGTGGTCTTATAACACATTCAACTGGTTTGATTAAATGCAAACGTTGGAACTTGAACACAATAACCAAATGCCCAAGTGTTGTGTTACAAGCGAGACAGATCCACGCGTTTCCCCTTTAAAGCAGTCTGTTTACAAACAAACACCAACCTTCACGTGAGTAGACTAACAAGGCAGACGGCTTCTTACCTTAGCGTACTCGTCCTGGTTATTGATGAGCAGTAGTTTATCCGGCGAGCTAAACCATCTCCTGGTTTTGACAGAAGAGCGCGTGCTGTCTCGCGGCACCCGCGTTTAACTGTGTTAAATACGCGCGCGTGCACGTGCGCTCGCAGCCTCTTCCTGTATTCCGGGCAGTGCGCGCTCACGACGACTCCCGGATCAGGCAGTAAACTTGGCAGGCCAGTTGTCTTCAGACAGGCTCTTGCTGAACATTTATGTAATCTTGCTACTTGCAATACCGAGTGATGGCGTCATGGATCAAGCACCAATCGTGCACGCGCGGAGAAGTTTGGCGCAAACAAAGAAAACCACCAGCGCGCACCTGTCAGTTACAAAGATGAGACTGTGGTAAACACGCGGCTCTTGCTCCAGCTGTGCTCGCCCTCGCGCCGTATGGCTGAACTTACTCCCCATAATCACACACACTCTTCTCAGCCTCCAAAAGCAGATGTTGTGGAGTTAATAAGACCATAACACCACCAGGCCAGGCGGCGAGACGCATGTGGCCACCAAAGACAGCTCATGATGAGGAACAAGACAGCGATTCTGGCTGTATGACGAGCATCTTTCAGTTATGTGCAGCATTTCATGTGGTTTGCTGGAATAAGCAGCTGTCGCGGTTTGAAAAGTGAGATTAGAATAAATTAAAACTGATAAGGAAGAGACACGATTGCCTACCTGCAGACTACACAGATCAATCTTTTTGGTAAAAATGTAATGCCGCAATGCTAACATTCATAAACTTTGGGGTTAAATCAAGATTCTTATTTTAATACACATCGTCCATTTTTGGTCAAACAGACACGTGAGGATTGTGTAAGGAAACAGGAAACTCAGGCGGTTGTTTAATTTCACAGAAAGAAATTAAACTATTTTTTATCATATTTGCTGGACTATAAGGTGCACTTACAATGCTAATATACTGATTTATTTTGATACAACTTTTTTTTCTAAAATGCTTTTTGATAGTCTTTGCACTTTCCTTATGGTTAAAGACATACGTTCATATAAAACATTTTTACACCGTGAAAATATATTCACCGTTCATATAAAATGTTTCTACATTTAGAAATAATATTTAATAAAAATACCTGTTGTAACCTCCTACTTTTTAAGCAATCTCTTAAACGGATACTCCGCTTCCTGTAGAGGAGCAGTTCTGTTACATAAACACGGGTGTGTAAATAACTGCACCGTATTCATTGCACAGGAATCTGGGACTTGACCTCGGTGTCCTGACATGCACCTGCTTTTTAGGCACCGCAGCGGCCGATTTAATACATAATGTACCAGGAGCGTCTGCAACGTCCGTCAATGCCAGCGGACATCAAAGCATTACTTGCTCTGCCTCGAAGACACACACACACACACACACACACACACACACACACACACACACACACACACACACACACACAAATAGTCTCAGCAATCTCTAATGACACCTCCTAATGGCTACAGGGATGAATTTGCTTCTACGGGTCAAAGGTCAAGGTAGACTTGGCAGACCATCAACAATGCCAGCCAGTCCTTATTAAACACACTACAGAACATTTATACACACACACACACACACACACCTGTCCCACTCCATAAATCTCTCATCAGCAGCAATGAGCGTCAGTCACAGGATGCACGCACAGGACAAACTGACACCTGCTTATTGTCCCAATCTGATTGGCTCTTATCAGAGGCTGATGGGAAACGACGCATTTGCAGGAAACGAGCTTTCAGCGGACTCGTCATCAACACAATGAGCAGCCACGGAACACACTTTAATAAACACAAAGCTAAATATGACGGGGCCCTTCAGGATTTTAGATTTTCTAAAGCTGGTTTAGGTGGACACAAACACGGTCCCTATAATGACAAGCATCTCTCTGAGTGTTATACTGTTATCTAGTGGATCGTGATGAGTGTATTTCCGGAAATGAAGGACAAACACTTGGAACAGCTGAAGTCACACATGACGCCAGTGGATTTGATTACATTATTCGATTCTTAAAAGCTTAAAGGGCTGATCACGGAATGTAAATATCTGTAGTTGTGGATTATTGTCCAGTAACACACGTCATTGTACAAACTGTCTGCTATGCAAACACATTTCTATACATGCGTTCACTTTTGTGTCACTGCAGGGTTTGAGCCAATTACAGCACATGAACAGTTCGGCCAATCACAAAGCAGGTACACAATCCACCCAAAGTGCTGGAAGAGCAAAGCAAAACGTTTTCCCACATGTTTGGCATCAAATTCAAAATCGTATTTACAACGCTTTCGCCCTTTTGTCAATGCAAAATCAATTTTAAACGCAAAGCACGTGAGGCCCAAAAGAAACGCGTTTACATAAACCAAACACGCAGGTACCCGCGCAGACGGATACAGCATCCTCTTCCATCTGTATCCATGGAGACAGCCCGCTCAGCACGGCGGACGCAGGACAAAAATAACCTGGGAATAATTGCCACACAGCCGCAGTCAGATTCATGTGTGGTGACACTCAGACTCGCAGCCAAACTCTCGCGTCCAGCCATCCCATCACAATCTGCTCAGCTGTTAAACCCAGCAACCATCGAGATCAACGTGCAAAGAAAAGAACAAAAGCCGCTGTTATTACACCATTTTCTTTAATCACAAGGAAAGAACAGAACCCTAAATTAAACTCGACAAACCGATCAGGCTCCTCTAAAAGGTGATTGCAGACTCAAGTAATGGAAGTACGACGAGGGTTAAACAACTACAACATGAGATCTTCTCCCAACAATAACCACCGTCATCAAGGTCAGGAACTAATTAACAGCTCATTAGATTTTGACAGTATTCATTACAAAAATAAGATATAAGCGCGGGAGGCGGCGATGACGGCTCCACTTTGGGGGGGAAACGAGTGAGACGCAGAGCAAACCTCCAGTGAAGCGCGGTGTGGATGCTCTACACTGCCCCCTAGAGGAAGCCAGCTGTTAATGACCAGTGAGTGTTAACAGGTAAGTGCGCCGAGTGATGCTAGTTTACAGGAAGTGCCAGCGCGTTCTACTGTTGGGGGTAGTATTGCTGTTGCTGGGGGGGTTGTTGGGGGTACGGGTAGGGCTGCTGGGCCGGAGGGGCTCCTGGGTAAGCAGCCTGGCCCTGGGCTTGATAGGGCATGAAGGGCATGTTATATTGCCCGTATGTGTAGGGGTTGTAGGCCATCGGCATCTGGTACATCCTAGGAGACAAAAAAGCAGAAATCGCAATTAATTTGTTCTAGAACGCGGCACACCGCGCTAATGACTAGCGGGTCCATATGCAGTTCACCAGAACGAGGCTGAAGAGGCATCTGGAGACTTCTGCACATGGAGACATTATGTTCCCCGAGCATGTTTATGATAAGATCGGTTTAAGTAAACTTCATTAGCGATAAAGTGCAAGTGAATAATGAATGCTGATTCAAGAACTATTATCTTTTAAAATGGTTTCCTTCATTTCGAATGTCATGGTCGTCAATTTTCTTTGAATTCATTGAACATACAATTTTAGTTGACTTTTGTTAATTGGGACACGACCATACTGCTCCAATAAAGTGGCACAAATTTGAGTTATGAGATATGATTTGGACTTTAGTATTTCTCCCAATAATGTGGCTTCCCCCCTTAACACGTTCACTTACGTGGGATAGCCTTGATAATTTGGGTAGGGTGGTCCTTGAGCTTGCGAGGGTCCAGTAGGGGGTCCGACAGGAGGAGGGTTGGAGCCACCGGGAACCATCGGAGCGGCCGCTTGGGGGGCAACAGAAGGAGGTGGTGGTCTCGCTGGTGGCTGAGGCTTCGCTTGAGGCTGTGACGCCTGAAACGAGAGAAAAGCATCGTTTGTTGTTCCAAATATTAGCAACGAGGGACATTTCTCCGGTGATCAGTGACAAAAGACAGTTTGAAATGGATAGAAATAGATAACTTACGAATGCCTCTACTAACAAAACATTCAAGTTAAGGAGAAAATACCGTCTCTAGTAACAACATTGTGTCAAGATATGACAGGCCAAAGGTTGTAGCGACAAGATTAAACCAGTCTTTTCCTCACCACTGGCACCGCAAAAAAATGAGTTTTGCGTGAAACATGCGAGAGTCCAGGTTTTTAAAAAAAAAAAAAAAAAAACAGTGATTTAATCTGGCATGTTAAACTTTTATGACTGGTCGCTGCAGAAGTTTATATGTTAAATCTTCTTGCCATAGTCAGCGCATAGCCACTGAAGAAGAAATTTAAATTTTTTTTTTTAAATTTATTTATTTATATGCACACTTTAAAAGTAAAGTTGGCTTTGTAAATAAAGTGACTCGTATCACTTTTATGTTGTTTTACTTAGTAACATTTAAAAGAATCTAGAAAAAGAAAATCGCTAGAATGGAGAACTACAACGACCATAATTCATTGGAATCAAGAGACCATTGCTAGTAATTGTGCCAATAAAAGCTTATATGCACATCTGCCTCCGGAACCATTATTTAAAGACGCACACACGCAGCGCTGCATAAAGACGATTCTGTTAAATTGTGATTGATCCTGACTTGAAATATAAAAAAAATATTTACATACATTTGAATTCAGCAATTTTAAGCACCGCCCTAATTTCTGAGCGTCCAAAATTAAAGGAAAAAAAGGCGTGCTTGCATTTTGTGCAAACAAATTTTGTAAGTAGAGGCAGCACTGTATAAATTAAAGTACAAAATGTTTTAATTTATTAAAAAATACAAGAATGAAAGATGATAAAAAGCTATGCCACTAATTAAAGAGGTGTACCGGACTGGTGAAGACGGTTCTCTGTGCGGGGACCGGTGCTCCTGCAGGAACAGGGTTGGTCTGGTATGACGGGACGCTGAAAGCAGGAGCGCTGGGTTCACGAGCGATGCTCTGCTGCAATTCCCTGTTAAACAAACCGCCTGTGAGCATCTTGATGGCCGCCATTCACCTTGAATTACGCACTTGAGCAGCTCGTCCCTCTCGGTTTTGCGGGCAAAGACGATGTCACTGCACTTGTTTTGGAACTTCAACAGGATTTCGGTCAGATCGTTGTAAAACTGAAGAAGAGGGAAGAGATCAGGACATGGTTCTGAGGAGACTTTCCACCGTGAAAACTTCTCACCTTAAAGCCTTCTTTAATGTTGGAGCTGATCTCGATGTAGCTGTCATGAGCCGAGGCCAGTTTCTTCAAGAGCTCCTCTCGCACACTGGCCTCATTGTTGGACTGTTTGAGCGCTGAAAACTCCTGGTGAGACACCTGAGGAGGGCAGAGATGTGGGGATGAGCACCATGAGTGTTAAAGAGACGCGACAGGGAGCGTAAGGAACCTGAATCTGGGAGAGCAGCTCCTCCTGCTTGCGCAGGTTCTGCTGAACGCGCTGCGTGGCTCCGCCGTACCGCGTGTCCAGCTCGCTCGCAGTCAGAACTTCCTCGTTTATAGCTCCGTCTTGAGCCAGAGCCGTCAGGAACTTTGCCGTCATGTCAAACGTCACAGACTTCACTTCTCCTTCCAGAACTTCTCTTTCCCGCTTTACCTGCTCCAGCTCTGTCAGTTGAGCTCTAAGAACGTTCACAACCTGAAGAGAAGACGTCGTAATATGCAACAACCAGTGGTGTAAAGTACTTGAGTAAATTGACTTTCTGTAGAGTGGTGAAGGTACTGGATGCCATTTATGAGCCAAATCACGGTTGTACTTTCAACTTGTAATGGAGTAATTTTTACATTACTTTTATTAAAGTACGGTTTTCAAGAACCTTTACACCTCTGGCAATAACATATACAAATCAATTAAATGATCTCATCTGAAGACGATGAAAGATGAGTGGTACCTCACTGCCCTGCAGGGTCTTGGTGGGGTTGGCGGAGGGAATGGCGGCGCTGAGTTCACTCTCAGGCTTGCAGAGTAAAGCAATCATCTCGCAGTGCTCGTGGTAGCGCTGCTTCACCACATGATCGGCCTGCACTGCCTTGTCCAGCACATTTCGAAAGTTATTTCCCTCTGAGAAGAAACCAGCATTATAAACCAGAGCAGGAACCAAACAGTGCAGTGGAGTTGAAAGCCTCATTGGCACCTGATCGGAGAGATTTGTAAAGATCTCCAGAGGGAGTTCTGTTCCAGCGCTGGTTGAATTTGCTTCTAAGCTCATTGTCTATTGACTCCTCATCGTCGAGGATCTTCAAGGACTGCAAAGGCAAAACCGGAATGCGAATGTTCCACAATTCACATTTAATACCGCTTAAGCTGCATCTCACCTCCTCTAAAATCTCCCGGTTTCTCTGCAGCAGATCTGGCAGATCTTTGATCAGCTGCTCGATGCTCTGCAAACCGCCCTGTGAAACGATAGCACGGCTCTTCTCGAGGATGGACTGAGGAACCGCATCTCCTGACAGATCTTCCAGAGCGGCAGGGAGATTCAGGGACGCCAGCACCCTAACCAATCAACAGCCAGAGTTTATCATCCTCACCCCCTGGATCATAAACCTCCTTTGGTTGACATACAAGAAATGCAGAACTTCCATTCACACAGTAACTTAATTTGAACAGGCCTAAAGGAAGCATTGTGAGAAGCCCACGCTGGCACTCACCCATTGCAGAGATTTGTTGCTTCTCTCATGCCACCGATGAGTCTGTTCACCGTCTCTGCCTTCCGAGAATTAGCTGCTGTCAACGACTGCTGCACCGCCATCGGTACCATCTTCTCAAACAGATCTGCACAAAAAAGGATGATTGGAGGTCTCTACCAACATCTACATGTGGAGGATCAACAGCATGTACGTGATGTAGAAGAGGCTGATCCAGAGATGGACTTCTATTTCTCTTACAATTCCAATCACTGCACAGTGTGCATATATGTATTTGTTTAATCAATAAATATAAATTTAATCAGTCAATTAATTTGACTTTGGCTTTGCTTGTTTGTCTTTTTGAAACTTTTCATGTCTACAGAATGCTGAAAAATGCATGGCTTTCAAACTCAAAAGTAAATAACTATCCAGAGTTAAGCCCAAAGATTTCAAACTGAAACACCAGATTGTCTTAGAACTGTATAGGAAACAATAACCATAAAATTAGCAAGACTTCACCAGTTTTGATAAAGTTAATGTAAAAGTGTACAACACGGTAGAGCAATGTCGACTGGTGATCACTGACCGGTGAAGCTCTGGCTGACTGGTATTTGAATGGCCGATGCTTTCACGAGAGACGCTTTGCCGATGTGCTCCAGATCTTTAACCTCCGGCACTCGGTCGTGATAAATGAAGTCATTGTCTTTTTTTGCAGCGGCGAGCGCACGATTGATCTTATCTGACAGGTCCTTCACATTTACATATTCATCATATCGGGAAGCTGCGGTCTTCACCAGCTCTGCGGCGTGCTGCCAGAAACACACACACAAGTCCATCAAAACACACTCCAAAGCATATAAACAAGTTTAGCAGACCTGCAAGCGGGCGATCTCCTCTCCAAACTTCTTCTTCTGGCTGGCGAGGGCCGACTGGTGCAGCTCGGCGGTGGCCTGCATCATACAATGCTTGGCAGCCAGGACGGGAAGCACTTCCTGGAAATAAAAATACTGACCAGGGAGAGGCAACCACAGCAATCACAAACAGCACAGCGACCACAAACCAACAGCACGTGGCACCACACACACACACGAGCACAAACACACAGCACAGGGCGCAGGAAGAGAAAACAGAACAGCAGATCAGCCCGCATCCTTCTGCAAACCCCCAAGCATATCCTCACACATCCCTCATGTCGTGTTCACACAACAGTGGACGAAACTGTAGCATGTAACATTCACTTACTAGTTCACTAGTTAAACATTCACTAGTTAAACTAAGTGCAGCATGTCTGGATTTGATGCCAAGAGTGACCCCTAGTGGATCAATGTGTCCCTGCACAAACCCATTCAGTGTTCTTACAGATTTTTGGAACATAAAACTGCTTTGTTCATTTAATTTAGCTGCTTTTTTACAAATTACCTCTAATAAATCACAGGATGACATTTATTTTAATGTCTTTTGGGTGAAATCGGTTTAGGTTTTCAACTATCGCGGCAAACGGGGATCTACTGAACGTTCTCCATGAACAGCACTGGGAGTTGAACATACCTTGGGAAGATTCTCTTTGTACTGGCACTGCTTGAATGCGTCGCCGTAGTAGTCTGCAGCCTGATTGGCCAATTTAGCCACAATGGCGTCCTTCATTTTGTCTGGAAACAAATGCGAGTTTGTCAATGCGAGTACGGGAGATTTAAAGCCAAAAGCGCCATTAGCAGAGCACACGCACCAGCGGTGGCTTTAAGCACAAAGACTTCCTGTGCCTGACTAAGCATGATCTGACTAAGCGTCCCCACGGTTTCGGGAGAGATGTCCATAGTGGGCTCGCGGTTCAGCGTCGACAGAACCGTGTCTTTTATATGGGCGAATGCACCGCTGGCCAGCTACAGAGAAACAGGGAATGTTAGTAAAGAGTAGATTGGTAAATTCTGCAGATGCAGGTGAAGAAGGACAAACATACCTGGTAGAACTTGGCAGCGGCTTTCAGGCCCTCGTCATTGTCCAGATTCTGCTCGGAAGCGATCTGACTGGCCAGAGCGCCCACGTTAAACAACACGCACGTCTTCTCGTAGCCCACATTTGCCAGCGCTGCAAAAAAAAAATAAAAAATAAATGTAATTCAAAAAGCAAATGATTGTTTCATAAAGCAAGAAACTAAGCACACATACATTTTAATTGATCATATATTTCAGGAGCACCACAACTAAAATGTAATGTGAAATCAATGGGTTAATACTAAAGTAAAACATTAAGAAAATTAACTAATATAAGGCAAACCAAAACAAAACAATATGAAATGCATATTTGGCTTATTAAAATACCACCTTTCTATGATGATCCAGATGTTAATATTAACTCACCCAGCTTGACCGAGCCTCCGAAAAGAGAACCTTTATCGAAAGCATCTTTCCAGGTGAATGTCAAGCAAAGCTGAAACAAACACAATAAGCGAGGTTTAGCGACCCAATGCCTCACACAACTCGATTACGGTTCTTCCACAAAACATTTACGGTATAATATTTAGCCAGACCCTTCTGTGAGGACTACATCTACATTGGATTTATTTTGAAGTAGATTTTTTTTCAACACAATGAGGAATCAGTGTCATTTCTTCATTATTTATTATGAACTGCTTATTGTAAAAAAATACAATGGATTCAGCCCTCCACAATATTTCCCCACTGACAGGTGGAGGCCCAGAAAACCTAAATTCCCACCCCTGTGTCAAAGTCTTACCTCTGGAAAGGGAAACTTGGGTTCAATGGAACAGAGCTGATCATAGTACCTGAAAATAAAAGAGATAATTTGATGTATATGAATAGAACTGAAAGCATGAAGACTCAACTTCACAAAAACCTCTGACCACCGCAAAAAAGGCCAAATCAAGGTGGATAAACCACGGATGGAAGCATCTGATGAGCCCGACGTCACACTAACCTAGTCAAACAAGTAGTGACAAAGCAGGTCATTCATCCAGGCCGGTCTCCAGTAAACGGCCAAACACCAAGCGTGTTTCTATAGCAACAAGTGCCTCATGAAACTGGAGAGTTATTGAGATCCCAGCCACATACACCCGCTTTTACTCCAGCTGAGTTATTCTATAGCCTCTCAGACTAAATAGCTTTTAATGGGAAGAGACAATAAAAAGTCCTGTCGACTTCAAAATGTGAGTAAACACAACAAAGGCCAAACATATTGTACAGATGAGGAAAGTTTGGACAGTTCCACGTGGACCTGAGGGAAAAAGTAGCAAAGTCGGGAGAATTTCCATGTTACAACAACTGAAGATCAAAAGGCGTCACTGGAACTGTGTTTCACCGGGAAACATTACGTAAGAAAAACAGTGACGTCACTGAACAAGCGAAACTGCGTTTTATCAAACTCGATCTCACAGCCCGTGGGAACGGCGAACACAGTTTGCGTCTTTCCACACATTTTCGATTATAAATATATGTCAACTATTATACAAGAATACATACATATTAAAAAGAAAATCCGCGTTTTACAGACACACCTGAGTCACGCCAAACCGGAAGCGAGACGACAAACAATCTAGGTAATAAAAGGCATTGTTCTTTTTTTGTTTGTTTAGAACATATTTACACACTTACTTACGCGTTTGCTCATTCCTTTTAGAGAACTGCAATCTCCTGTCTCAAGTTGACTAAAAAGTCAATTTCCGAGTGAATTACACCACGAATGAATCAGAAAATGAATTAACCGCCAGTTAAACTTTTCGAGCTTTGTTTACACGTAATGTTTATGCGCATAAGTGAAAAATACAAACATGGATTATAATATTTAACTAAAATTAAAGCTATATCAACTTCATAATTACACGTGTAATGAGCAATGTCAGACTGTCGTGTTAAAAAACATTGAATTTTAAGACTTTAAACGAGCAAGTCACTGCCTGCATGTTTGACTGACTAAAAATATCAGCCGGACGAACTGTCAAGTGTTAAAGCCTGAAGCCGGACTCTCACCGCAGCAGGATTTCCAGCGAGCTCTCGTGCTTGTCTAGCGGCCTTCCGAGAGCACTTTTCCGGAGCTTGTTCAGCTCCTCCACGGCGCGAATATACTCCGACTGCTCCTCCCCGGGAGGATACGTGGCCGTGACAAATTTCGACAAGGGCTTGACGAGGTCGACTTCCGAAGACTTCTTCAACGGAACAGAAATGAATGTCGCCATTTCGGTCCGCTGTAACGAGACACTTTTGCGGAATCGCGAACACCACAGACCGACAAAAACAAAGGCTGAGCACTTCCTGGTTCTGCCTTCTACGTCAGCCGTCAGATGTACGGTCGAATTTACGCATGCGCCATAACAGCTGTCGCGCGTGAAACGATAATTATTCTACCGAGCCACCTGAGTTATTCCATTAGAACTGTTTTAGAAGTCTACTACTACTACTACTACTTCTCTTTCTTTTTTTTTTTTTTAGAATAAGTCTATTACACGTTTCTTGTGTATAACGGAAAAACGCAAAAAAAAAAAAAAAACGTTACATAACCGTTCCTAATGTAAAGAACAATATGATTTGCCTAAACAAATTGATAACGATATAAAAGAGATCGTATTGGTACACTAAAATGCAGCATTTAAAAAAAAAAAGAAAATCTTAAAATATATAAACATACATACATCTCAGATTTTACGGTCACATAGGGACGTCAATGTCTCTTTGGCGCAATCCGGTTAGCGCGTTCGGCTGTTAACCGAAAGGTTGGTGGTTCGAGCCCACCCAGGGACGGCACTGTTTTTTTTTTTTTTTTAAATAAAAAAAAATTATTTATCCTAACCATTGTTGTGGTGTACATAATGTCCCCACATACTCTGTGTAGGTGAGTGAAGCACAGTATTCTCATGGAAATAGGGCGTGTGCAATGTTATGTTTATGTTCATTTATACATGTTCATTTTCTTATTTTTATATAGATGCGTTCACATTATGTGAATCACATATATATTCTCTATATATTCTTTCTGCATCTGTGAGATGCAATATTCCCATTGTGGGACAGATAAAGGCATTTTCATTCATTCATTCACAATAAAAATGACTGTAGAAACATAAAAAAGCTAAGATCTGTGCTTATCACAAGCTCATCTCCAAAAAACATTTATTAGTTTACGTTCAAATTAAACAAAACTAAACAAAAAAACCCCTTTGCGTTAAAAAGTAGTTCAATAAAACGACTTTAAGTGTTACAGTGGAAAACCCCTCAGAATTCACTCACCTTTTTTGTAGAAATTTACTGCTATAATTTTCCATATAAAAAAGCATCAACCATAAGAATACATTTAACTACTTGAGTGTTTTTGAGATTGCTTGTGCTTTTTTGTTGTACCTATTGTAATAACTACCCCAGGACAAATATAAATATGAAAATTATTTTATTTCTGGAACAGGCATTAACTGTGCACATCTCAGCCTCTTTGGGAAGCTTCTTCAGACAGTGACGTGGTTTTCTCAGGGTGATGCAGGAGAAGAGCTCGGTGATCTACGAGAACAACACACCTCACCATGACTTCAGACTTGGACTGGTGCACACCAAAACTCGAAATGAGCATCGAACAACAGCAAGGTTTCCAACGACGTGACATTTTACGTGTTTCAGTTCAGACTTGGTCATTTCTCTTGAACAAAAAAAAAATAAAAAATACAGGATTAAAACGAGCCGGCACATTCTTACACCCATGCTCCTTTATAAAGTGGCGATAATAAGCACAGTACATGCCAAAGCACAGCTGCCCAATACATTTCTACTGAGAAGACCTACTACGTCAGTCTCTATTCAAAGACCATGTGAGGAAAACAACAGATTCGATGGGGAAAAAAAAAAACAGCTACTGGAGACGCTGCCATTTCTCCGCTGCTGTGAACCATGAATGCAGACGTGTGAAAGCAATGGCATCGTGGGAAAACACAGACGACCATCCTGGTGCCTACATACCATAGAAACGATTAGAATCCGTGCCAGGAGCTAAAAACATACGAGAACTGACCTGACAGAATATGAAGTACGACGATCACGACCAGAAAAAAAAAAGCAAGACTCACAAGTTTTATTCAAACGCGAGACGCGAAACAAATCCGATGATTTCTATGTATAATTCAACCCTGCTAAAGACATATTTAATGCTCACCATCTCAAGACCCGATAAGATTGAACAGAATCAAATCAACGTTACCGGAAAGAGTTGATCAGGATTAAGAAATTGGAAAACAGAAATATCTGAATTGTGGATCAGATGGGATCGTTTGACCAGAAGGAGCATAGAGTAGAACAAGTTCAATCTTATGAGATTGAACAGATTTGATGAAATCGGTGATACCGGAAACTATTAATCTAGATTAAGAAAGCAGAAAACGGAATCGTACGGAAAAGACGGAATGGTTTAACCTGGACAAGCATGAAGATGAACAGATTCAACCTAATGAGATTGAACAGATTTAAATCAGTACTGTACGGAAAATTGCTAAACCTGGACAAACAGAAAGTGGAACAGATTCAACCTGAAGTGGTCACTGATAACCTGATACTGAAAATTATTAATCTGGATTAAAGATTAAGAAAATGGGAGATCGTACGAAAACGGGATTGTTAAACCTGGACGAAGTCTGTCAGGACACACTTCCGCACATCCAAAAGGAAGGACGGGTTGGTGCTCTCTTGAGCTAGACGTCAGAGTGCGATCGGACCTGTAGCCCGGTGAAACAAACCAAAAAGTCGACGAAACAGGACTAATCCCTGACAAACGCAAACTCAAGTAAGAACCGTCCCATCAGAACCGGCAGTCTGAAGGAGTGGTCACGGTTCAGGCCCACCTCCATCCCTCACCTTCCAACCTTAATCCCACCCTTGAATGTAAAAGCCCACCGCTTACGCTGGCACCAGCTGGCACGATTTCAATATGAAACGACTGATGCGCTGAAGTCAGATTCTAACAGTTCGGAGGCTCGGACCGATCTCTCGTCCTCCGAAGAGCGAGAGACAGGTGAAGGAAGAGAGACGGAGGGACCGTGTCGGCTGCGATCAAGCATCGTGATGCCACCGGATCCGATTCTACTTCAGAACCAGGTGAAATCCATCGGTCGTGTCGTCTGCGGAGAAAACCAACGTCAGCTGAAACCAAAGGAAATGCCTGCGCATCCCGCAGGGGGGTCAAAGGTCGTGGTGGTTTACCTTGTATTGTGCTGACGATGAAACTACTTTCATCAGGGAAGTTGTAAACCATCTTTAAAAAAAGAAAGCAACA